>JAQNBH010000014.1:6594153-6904046 GCA_028752905.1 Cladorhizidae sp. MBARI D1340-BT2 | reverse complement strand
TAGAGTCCAGTGTGAGTGCTCAAGGTGCTCACATCACTAGATAGAGTCCAGTGTGTGTGCTCACATCACTAGATAGAGTCCAGTGTGAGTGCTCACATCACTAGATAGAGTCCAGTGTGTGTGCTCACATCACTAGATAGAGTCCAGTGTGTGTGCTCACATCACTAGATAGAGTCCAGTGTGTGTGCTCACATCACTAGATAGAGTCCAGTGTGAGTGCTCACATCACTAGATAGAGTCCAGTGTGTGTGCTCACATCACTAGATAGAGTCCAGTGTGTGTGCTCACATCACTAGATAGAGTCCAGTGTGTGTGCTCACATCACTAGATAGAGTCCAGTGTGTGTGCTCACATCACTAGATAGAGTCCAGTGTGTGTGCTCACATCACTAGATAGAGTCCAGTGTGTGTGCTCACATCACTAGATAGAGTCCAGTGTGTGTGCTCACATCACTAGATAGAGTCCAGTGTGTGTGCTCACATCACTAGATAGAGTCCAGTGTGTGTGCTCACATCACTAGATAGAGTCCAGTGTGTGTGCTCACATCACTAGATAGAGTCCAGTGTGTGTGCTCACATCACTAGATAGAGTCCAGTGTGTGTGCTCACATCACTAGATAGAGTCCAGTGTGTGTGCTCACATCACTAGATAGAGTCCAGTGTGTGTGCTCACATCACTAGATAGAGTCCAGTGTGTGTGCTCACATCACTAGATAGAGTCCAGTGTGTGTGCTCACATCACTAGATAGAGTCCAGTGTGTGTGCTCACATCACTAGATAGAGTCCAGTGTGTGTGCTCACATCACTAGATAGAGTCCAGTGTGTGTGCTCACATCACTAGATAGAGTCCAGTGTGTGTGCTCACATCACTAGATAGAGTCCAGTGTGTGTGCTCACATCACTAGATAGAGTCCAGTGTGTGTGCTCACATCACTAGATAGAGTCCAGTGTGTGTGCTCACATCACTAGATAGAGTCCAGTGTGTGTGCTCACATCACTAGATAGAGTCCAGTGTGTGTGCTCACATCACTAGATAGAGTCCCAGTGTGTGTGCTCACATCACTAGATAGAGTCCAGTGTGTGTGCTCACATCACTAGATAGAGTCCAGTGTGTGTGCTCACATCACTAGATAGAGTCCAGTGTGTGTGCTCACATCACTAGATAGAGTCCAGTGTGTGTGCTCACATCACTAGATAGAGTCCAGTGTGTGTGCTCACATCACTAGATAGAGTCCAGTGTGTGTGCTCACATCACTAGATAGAGTCCAGTGTGTGTGCTCACATCACTAGATAGAGTCCAGTGTGTGTGCTCACATCACTAGATAGAGTCCAGTGTGTGTGCTCACATCACTAGATAGAGTCCAGTGTGTGTGCTCACATCACTAGATAGAGTCCAGTGTGTGTGCTCACATCACTAGATAGAGTCCAGTGTGTGTGCTCACATCACTAGATAGAGTCCAGTGTGTGTGTGCTCACATCACTAGATAGAGTCCAGTGTGTGTGCTCACATCACTAGATAGAGTCCAGTGTGTGTGCTCACATCACTAGATAGAGTCCAGTGTGTGTGTGCTCACATCACTAGATAGAGTCCAGTGTGTGTGCTCACATCACTAGATAGAGTCCAGTGTGAGTGCTCACATCACTAGATAGAGTCCAGTGTGTGTGCTCACATCACTAGATAGAGTCCAGTGTGTGTGCTCACATCACTAGATAGAGTCCAGTGTGAGTGCTCACATCACTAGATAGAGTCCAGTGTGTGTGCTCACATCACTAGATAGAGTCCAGTGTGTGTGTGCTCACATCACTAGATAGAGTCCAGTGTATGTGCTCACATCACTAGATAGAGTCCAGTGTGAGTGCTCACATCACTAGATAGAGTCCAGTGTGAGTGCTCACATCACTAGATAGAGTCCAGTGTGTGTGCTCACATCACTAGATAGAGTCCAGTGTGTGTGCTCACATCACTAGATAGAGTCCAGTGTGTGTGCTCACATCACTAGATAGAGTCCAGTGTGTGTGCTCACATCACTAGATAGAGTCCAGTGTGTGTGCTCACATCACTAGATAGAGTCCAGTGTGTGTGCTCACACCACTAGATAGAGTCCAGTGTGTGTGCTCACATCACTAGATAGAGTCCAGTGTGAGTACTCACATCACTAGATAGAGTCCAGTGTGTGTGCTCACATCACTAGATAGAGTCCAGTGTGAGTACTCACATCACTAGATAGAGTCCAGTGTGTGTGTGCTCACATCACTAGATAGAGTCCAGTGTGTGTGCTCACATCACTAGATAGAGTCCAGTGTGAGTACTCACATCACTAGATAGAGTCCAGTGTGTGTGCTCACATCACTAGATAGAGTCCAGTGTGAGTACTCACATCACTAGATAGAGTCCAGTGTGTGTGTGCTCACATCACTAGATAGAGTCCAGTGTGTGTGCTCACATCACTAGATAGAGTCCAGTGTGTGTGCTCACATCACTAGATAGAGTCCAGTGTGTGTGCTCACATCACTAGATAGAGTCCAGTATGTGTGCCCACATCACTAGATAGAGTCCAGTGTGTGTGCTCACATCACTAGATAGAGTCCAGTGTGTGTGCTCACACCACTAGATAGAGTCCAGTGTGTGTGCTCACATCACTAGATAGAGTCCAGTGTGTGTGCTCACATCACTAGATAGAGTCCAGTGTGTGTGCTCACATCACTAGATAGAGTCCAGTGTGAGTGCTCACATCACTAGATAGAGTCCAGTGTGTGTGCTCACATCACTAGATAGAGTCCAGTGTGAGTGCTCACATCACTAGATAGAGTCCAGTGTGTGTGCTCACATCACTAGATAGAGTCCAGTGTGTGCTCACATCACTAGATAGAGTCCAGTGTGTGTGCTCACATCACTAGATAGAGTCCAGTGTGTGTGCTCACATCACTAGATAGAGTCCAGTGTGAGTGCTCACATCACTAGATAGAGTCCAGTGTGTGTGCTCACATCACTAGATAGAGTCCAGTGTGTGTGCTCACATCACTAGATAGAGTCCAGTGTGTGTGTGCTCACATCACTAGATAGAGTCCAGTGTGTGTGCTCACATCACTAGATAGAGTCCAGTGTGTGTGCTCACATCACTAGATAGAGTCCAGTGTGTGTGCTCACATCACTAGATAGAGTCCAGTGTGTGTGCTCACATCACTAGATAGAGTCCAGTGTGAGTGCTCACATCACTAGATAGAGTCCAGTGTGTGTGCTCACATCACTAGATAGAGTCCAGTGAGTGTGCTCACATCACTAGATAGAGTCCAGTGTGAGTGCTCACATCACTAGATAGAGTCCAGTGTGTGTGCTCACATCACTAGATAAGAGTCCAGTGTGAGTGCTCACATCACTAGATAGAGTCCAGTGTGTGTGCTCACATCACTAGATAGAGTCCAGTGTGTGTGCTCACATCACTAGATAGAGTCCAGTGTGTGTGCTCACATCACTAGATAGAGTCCAGTGTGTGTACTCACATCACTAGATAGAGTCCAGTGTGTGTGCTCACATCACTAGATAGAGTCCAGTGTGTGTGCTCACATCACTAGATAGAGTCCAGTGTATGTGCTCACATCACTAGATAGAGTCCAGTGTGAGTGCTCACATCACTAGATAGAGTCCAGTGTGTGTGCTCACATCACTAGATAGAGTCCAGTGTGTGTACTCACATCACTAGATAGAGTCCAGTGTGTGTGCTCACATCACTAGATAGAGTCCAGTGTGTGTGCTCACATCACTAGATAGAGTCCAGTGTGTGTGCTCACATCACTAGATAGAGTCCAGTGAGTGTGCTCAGATCACTAGATAGAGTCCAGTGTGTGTGCTCACATCACTAGATAGAGTCCAGTGTGTGTGCTCACATCACTAGATAGAGTCCAGTGTGTGTGCCCACATCACTAGATAGAGTCCAGTGTGTGTGCTCACATCACTAGATAGAGTCCAGTGTGAGTGCTCACATCACTAGATAGAGTGTGAGTGCTCACATCACTAGATAGAGTCCAGTGTGAGTGCTCACATCACTAGATAGAGTCCAGTGTGTGCTCACATCACTAGATAGAGTCCAGTGTGAGTGCTCACACCACTAGATAGAGTCCAGTGTGAGTGCTCACATCACTAGATAGAGTCCAGTGTGTGTGCTCACATCACTAGATAGAGTCCAGTGTGAGTGCTCACATCACTAGATAGAGTCCAGTGTGTGTGCTCACATCACTAGATAGAGTCCAGTGTATGTGCTCACATCACTAGATAGAGTCCAGTGTGTGTGCTCACATCACTAGATAGAGTCCAGTGTGTGTGCTCACATCACTAGATAGAGTCCAGTGTGTGTGCTCACATCACTAGATAGAGTCCAGTGTGAGTGCTCACATCACTAGATAGAGTCCTGTGTGTGTGCCCACATCACTAGATAGAGTCCAGTGTGTGTGCTCACATCACTAGATAGAGTCCAGTGTGTGTGCTCACATCACTAGATAGAGTCCAGTGTGTGTGCTCACATCACTAGATAGAGTCCAGTGTGAGTGCTCACATCACTAGATAGAGTCCAGTGTGTGTGCTCACATCACTAGATAGAGTCCAGTGTGAGTGCTCACATCACTAGATAGAGTCCAGTGTGTGTACTCACATCACTAGATAGAGTCCAGTGTGTGTGCCCACATCACTAGATAGAGTCCAGTGTGTGTGTGCTCACATCACTAGATAGAGTCCAGTGTGTGTGCTCACATCACTAGATAGAGTCCAGTGTGAGTGCTCACATCACTAGATAGAGTCCAGTGTGAGTGCTCACATCACTAGATAGAGTCCAGTGTGTGTGTGCCCACATCACTAGATAGAGTCCAGTGTGTGTGTGCTCACATCACTAGATAGAGTCCAGTGTGTGTGCTCACATCACTAGATAGAGTCCAGTGTGTGTGCTCACATCACTAGATAGAGTCCAGTGTGAGTGCTCACATCACTAGATAGAGTCCAGTGTGTGTGCTCACATCACTAGATAGAGTCCAGTGTGTGTGCTCACATCACTAGATAGAGTCCAGTGTGAGTGCTCACATCACTAGATAGAGTCCAGTGTGTGTGTGCTCACATCACTAGATAGAGTCCAGTGTATGTGCTCACATCACTAGATAGAGTCCAGTGTGTGCTCACATCACTAGATAGAGTCCAGTGTGAGTGCTCACATCACTAGATAGAGTCCAGTGTGAGTGCTCACATCACTAGATAGAGTCCAGTGTGTGTGCTCACATCACTAGATAGAGTCCAGTGTGTGTGCTCACATCACTAGATAGAGTCCAGTGTGTGTGCTCACATCACTAGATAGAGTCCAGTGTGTGTGCTCACATCACTAGATAGAGTCCAGTGTGTGTGCTCACATCACTAGATAGAGTCCAGTGTGAGTGCTCACATCACTAGATAGAGTCCAGTGTGTGTGCTCACATCACTAGATAGAGTCCAGTGTGTGTGCTCACATCACTAGATAGAGTCCAGTGTGTGTGCTCACATCACTAGATAGAGTCCAGTGTGTGTGCTCACATCACTAGATAGAGTCCAGTGTGTGTGCTCACATCACTAGATAGAGTCCAGTGTGTGTGCTCACATCACTAGATAGAGTCCAGTGTGTGTGCTCACATCACTAGATAGAGTCCAGTGTGTGTGCTCACATCACTAGATAGAGTCCAGTGTGTGTGCTCACATCACTAGATAGAGTCCAGTGTGTGTGCTCACATCACTAGATAGAGTCCAGTGTGAGTGCTCACATCACTAGATAGAGTCCAGTGTGAGTGCTCACATCACTAGATAGAGTCCAGTGTGTGTGCTCACATCACTAGATAGAGTCCAGTGTGTGTGCTCACATCACTAGATAGAGTCCAGTGTGAGTGCTCACATCACTAGATAGAGTCCAGTGTGTGTGCTCACATCACTAGATAGAGTCCAGTGTGTGTGCTCACATCACTAGATAGAGTCCAGTGTGTGTGTGCTCACATCACTAGATAGAGTCCAGTGTGAGTGCTCACACCACTAGATAGAGTCCAGTGTGTGTGCTCACATCACTAGATAGAGTCCAGTGTGTGTGCTCACATCACTAGATAGAGTCCAGTGTGTGCTCACATCACTAGATAGAGTCCAGTGTGAGTGCTCACATCACTAGATAGAGTCCAGTGTGTGTGCTCACATCACTAGATAGAGTCCAGTGTGTGTGTGCTCACATCACTAGATAGAGTCCAGTGTGTGTGTGCTCACATCACTAGATAGAGTCCAGTGTGTGTGCTCACATCACTAGATAGAGTCCAGTGTGTGTGCTCACATCACTAGATAGAGTCCAGTGTGTGTGTGCTCACATCACTAGATAGAGTCCAGTGTGTGTGCTCACATCACTAGATAGAGTCCAGTGTGTGTGCTCACGTCACTAGATAGAGTCCAGTGTGTGTGCTCACATCACTAGATAGAGTCCAGTGTGAGTGCTCATGTCACTTACAATAATGAAAATGGGAGATGGAATAAAAATTGAAAAAATATAATTTTTTTAAAGGAAGTGTTCATTCATAATTTGTAAGCAAGGGTTCAAGGGTTGATGTCATAACTAGTAGCACACCTCACTCACCAACCACGCCCCTTCTCCAGAGTCTTGCACCCTGACATATCAGGGCTGCCTTTAAGGCTGGGCCAATTCATTTCTGGGACATTTTGTTTTATTCGTTCATAACTTTTTTGTTCTATATACTATGATGTTGAAATTAGTACCAAAATGCTGCTCATTCAGAGAGCTTTCCAATGGTATATTTAGTTTTTACCTAGCACCATCCTGGTCGGCGTTGTGGACACCAAGGTGATTTCACATTATTGCAACACCTGTGTGACATAACCACTTACAATTTTTACAGCACTTAGAGAACCCACAGACATGCATTTAGAATGGATGAAAACATCATAACTTGTAAAATGGATTTCTAAGAAAGGTCAGTAATTTGCTCATGATTAGCAACATTCCAGGGCTAATATCTCCCGATAGATTTTTTTTAGTAGATTCTTTCCATTCAAATGAAAGAGTATGAAAAGAGCTTTCAAATGATGTATTAAAAGTTGATATAGGACAAAGCATGGCCCAGTTATGTGCACACAAACTTGAAATAACTCATTTTGAGATAACGGTACTTCTTCGGGCGAGCTCTGAAGACTTTTCTCAGCTATGCTATGGTTTTCGAGGTTCTTTTCCACTGTCGTGGTTAGCAATTGAAGAATTTATGTAGTCAATAGCATGGACAAAAGTGTGTATAACTTTGCAGTGAAGCCTTCAAATGCTTTGAAACTTGAAATAGAAATACTACATGAACTATAGTATACAATGATAATGAATAAATATCTCATTTTTTTGTGTTTTTTTGGAAAAAATGGATTAGCCCTGCCTTAAGGAGAGCTGACCCTATCCCCCACGATCAACCACGCCCATGCTCACAAGTATTGCATCCCAACATAGTAATCACACCGACCAATGGAGTCCTTCCTACTCCAACCTCCAGCATAGTATACCTGGAGGGTGTATCTGAAGTATTTCTGGTGTGTGCTCACCTGTTGTATAATGGAAGTCTTCTGGCACCATTGCCACTCCCATTATGCTGAGTGCCAGGCTCGTGTTATACCTCCTGACTGTGTGTGAGTGTGTGTGAACAAAATAATGCCAAAGGTCAAGGTCCCCAATTAGGAGTTGCTGACCTTGATGATCCTTTCCAAATTTGACAAATGGATAAGTCAAGTCAAAGGTCAGGGGCCCCTGCCTTATAATACTTGTTATGATTGTAATAATCAACACAATGTCATGCTGCAAGTTCCCCCAGTGTGCATGTGAAAATCTGGCTAGTGAGTCAAGCATTTCCCAAGGAAACATACCAACCAACAAAGCCATAATTTACCCACATTACATCAACTCCTTCACAAACCTGCTTCCTGTAGGAGAGCATTATCCCATTCAGTGCTAAGTTAGCCTTGTGGTCCGCCTGTCAGTGGCCAAAAGAATAATATAAGACTACCACAAAAAGTAATGATAGCCAAGACTGGTTTCGCCGAAGTAGTGCCAGCCTCTTCAGAGAGGTCAAATATACTGCCAGATCCATGAGAAATCTTCGTTGATTAGATGTCGACCATTGAGGTCGTCAAAACTGGTGCCAGTTGTTAGCTAGCCAGATATTTTTACGCGCGAAGGTTATGCGCGAAAGGAGGCCGGGATGACTAGACGTACTGAAGGTCCAGGTGCAGTGGCTGAGTCCAAGAGAAAATTGTTTCCATCCATCTTTTTGTTTCCATTGGCGACTGGAGTGTTTGGTCTAGACTATTAAAATGGTTTGTGCGATGAACCACGTTCTACACTGCGGCTGTTCTGGGTTCTGCGAGATTACTCTTTTTATAAAGTTCGTTTAGCGTAAATACACAAAGTATGTTGGGTTGACTATTACTATTTCAAAAACAAACAACAACAAAACAACAATCATTGATACCACACCCACTTACCACAACTACTTACCACAACTAATTACAATAACCTTCTCAATAATAAACTTGAAATTGTATTCTCTCAATGTTTCAACTAGGTGCTCTAGCCTTCATTATTCCTGATGAAGGGTAGAGCATCTAGTCGAAACGTCGAGAGAGTAAATTTCAAGTTGATTATTGAGGTTATTGTAATTTTATTGTGTCAACTGAGAGTTCATCAGAGTGAAAAATATTATATCAGTGTACACTTATTTAGAGCAGTACAACGTAGGTATAAAATGATGGATCACCATTACTGGTGGCTTTCCCCTCTTATGTTAGGTAACAAAATATGCTCATCTCTTCTTTTTTTAAATATATAATTATTATTATACTGCTTTCACATGCTGTAAAAAATGTGTGCCAAAAAGAGAGAGGAGAAAAGAATGAAATGAATCATATACTGCTAATGAGAAATAACAGCCTTGGCATGCAGATTAAAAGTGATAATTACTATTATTTATTATATGGAAAACAATTTCGTTAATTAAATGAAAAAAATTAAATGAAAAAATCCCAAAAAACAAAACAATGGTGTATACTGAACTTCAGACTGTTTGCTGGTGAAATATCTGGCACACGGACACATGAAATGAAAAGTTCATGTATGGTAGGAATCAGAATCGCTTGAAGTGATAGGTGCTTCTCAATGCAGTTCTTATGGAGTGCGCAGACTCTTTCAAGTCATAGAGAATTCCATACTTGAGGTACCTTATGTGTTTCCAGGTATTTGGAGTAAAACCTTTGTGAATGGCCTTGTCGAGCAGTTGCTGACAAGGAGTTATAGATGCAGAAGTAAAATATGCTCATCTTCATGAGTGATCTTGTGGAACAGTTGCTGAAAGACATGGAGTCATAGATATATTAAAGTGAGCAGAAGGGTTTTTAAGCTCCGTATATACAGACTTTAATGTTCAGTCCTAATTGGTACACAATAGGTAGCATAATTAGTCCTTCTCTCAGTTCACCCTCTAGTCATTTAGGATGTTGCCCGACGCTGAACCATTTCAGTCCTTAATAGGACATGTTGACCAACATTTTTATTTTATAAACAGTAGTGGCTAAATACCAGTGACCTACTGAATAATCAACTGATGAAGGCTGGAGCATCTAGTCAAAACGTCGAGAGAATCCCCAAGTTTATTATTGAGAAGGTGATTGTAATAATTATATTTATATTTGTTTGCTCTACGTTTCGAGTGGTGGCCAACCTTTACATGGAATTCTGGATTGCCACACCTACAGAAAGGAAGACGGATGGCTAACTGCAACAGTTTATAGAAAACCTATTCACACCAACCGGTACCTTGATTATAGATCACATCATCCTATCCATGTCAGAAGAGGAGTGGTGAAGAGCTCGTATGATGGAGCCAGGAGAGTAGTGATGGAGAAGGAAGACCATGGTAGGAAGAACATCATTTGAATAAGGTCTTTATAGAGAATGGTTATCCACAAGCTTTCGTCATCCTTTCCTCTGTAGATGCATTGAAATGCAGAAAGGAAGATAAGTACAATGATACAGGCGATCAAGGGTCTGAAAAGAAGGATCCTATGGTAGTATCAGGGACGAGTGAAGAGGTCAGGAGGATCTGCAATATTAAAGTTGTTTTCAGATCAAGAAGAACTCTGAGGGCACGACTGAGCAGAGTATATTATTATTACCAGCTAGTATGTACTCATGCATTGTGTACCACATCCCTTGCAGCTGTGGGAAGTAGTACTACATATGGAGAGACCAACAGAAGAGTGGAGACTATAATCAAAGAACATCAAGATGCCTGTAAAAAGTGTGCTAAATAGAAATCTGCAATTGCTGAACATTTGCATGGGATAATGGACATCCTATTTTCTGGGAAGAAGCCACCATCTTAGACCAGGCCAGAAGGCAGGAGGAACTGCTAGTGAAGGAGGCATTGTACATTAGCCTAGCACCAAAGTGTGAGTGGTTCAATGGAGACTGTTGAACGACTAACCGCTGCTGGCCACTCTCAAAAGCCTGAACTTGAAACCATGTCCACCATCATCTTTCTGTATTCAGTTACAGTAATTTTTATAAATGTTCATTTTACATGCTGGATGTAAGTACCAGGGTGTGGTTTGTATCAGCTAGCTACTGGTATAGTACAGGCTCACACAAGTCTTAGTCTCATAATTCCTGATGAAGGCTAGAGTCTCTGGTTGAAACATCGAGCTAGTAAATTTCAAGTTGATTATTGAGAACGTCATTGTAATTATGAGAGTTCGTTGAGAGGAAATCTAAATAGTAAGCTCCTCTTTTTATCACTTAGAAAAACTTATGACCAACATTTCAACTAACATGCTTTGGCCTTCATCCTGATAAAGGCCAAAGCATACTAGTTCTACATACTGATGAGAAGGTAGGTCTCCTACATATATATATACACACACACATATAGGTATGATGTCATCAGCTGATAGTCTCTATTGAAGTGAAATAAATAAGGCTCATAAAGACTCATAATAATGATAAAATCATTTCCCCTTCATGTAGAAGAGAATATATTAGCTATAGTGTAGCACAGTCTAGAAGGTCTTCTGCTCAATGAATGCCCTACTTCACCATACTCGCTCATCTTCTTAAATCTGAACTGCAAGAAGAGAGAGACAGACACACTGACATTAGTAAGGAGAAAGATGGAGACAGGAAGACAAGGGAACAGAGAGATAGAGGAACTAATGGAAAAATACACACACACACACACACGCACAAGTACATAACAGATACTCGCACAACAAGAACAAAAAAACACCCAACATATCACACTAAACACAGATATGCTGAGCAGACAGGCAAATAAACAGGACAGACACAAGACAATGGTCGATAGGTCAGACACAGTACAATGATGGACAAGAACAGACACAGGCCAGATGATAGACAGGACAGGTCAGACAAAGGGGCGATGCACAGGACAGACATGGGAACAATGATAGACAGGGACCAGACAAGGGATGGTCGGGGCAGATGCAGGACAAGTGATGGACAAGATAGATGCTATACAGGTGATGGGCCAGACAGATAAAGGACAGGTGTTGGAGGCAGAGCAGGGACAGGACAAGTAATGTACAGGACAGACACAGACAGGTCATGGACAAGACCTATGTAAAACAGGTGATGGACAAGTCAGATACAGGACAGGTGATTGACAGGACAACATACATAGTTCAAGATGTGACAGATACAGGACAGGTGATTGACATGACATACATAGGACAGGTGTTGGATGAGACAGATACAGGACAGGTGATAGACAGGACAGTCAGGACAGGTGATAGACAGTACAGACTCAGGACAGGAAATGGACTGGACAGGCACAGGTCAAGATTGACGTCATCAGATTGGATTGTAATACGGAGAAGTCACTAAGTTTCCAAACTGGTGCAAGCTTGGGAAGAGTACCAGCTCAATATTGACTGCGACGATCATTTCGAGTTTAGCTAAGCAACAACATAAAAACATTACAATAACCTTCTAAATAATCAACTTCAAATTGTCTTCTCTCGACGTTTCGATTAGCCATCATTCCCAGTTTAATTAATGAGTCCATAGCTCGATTGTGTTGATGGATCGAGTAGTCAGAATCATCCATTCTTGCCAGTTATTTACTCTTATAGAAACATGGACAGATAGAGTATAGGAGCTTTACCTGAGCCTTAAGAAGCTTCTACATCATAGATGACGTCAAGCGCTAGTAATGAGGGTAAGAAGTAGTTTGAACCGGAATGTTTTTTAATGTGTTTACTAGCTAGCTTATCTTGCTATATAGATAGAGCTAAGGCATATTAGTAAGGAAATTCAAAAACTGTCTCAGAGGCTTAGCTAGAAATAGCCAAGTTTTGTCTGTTGATTTGAGTTGATGCTGGTTCTAATTTAGCTGTGTTCTCTGTGGGTTTGGTGAAGTTGATAGCGACTTTTGGAAAAGTATGGAGGGTTGGTAATCAAAAATTATGGCAAAAACATGTCCATATTTCCTCATAGTTCATATTTCCTCATTGCATCAGCATTATCGTTAAAACACCAAGAGTAAATTTCAGGCCGATTGTTGAGAAGGTTATTGTGACGTTTGTTTGTATTTCTCTAGCTCACATATGCACACACAACACACTGGCTCGCCACACGCACAGACACACAATTCTCCTCTTCTGCCATGGATCTCCAGTATTATAAAGCCAAACTGAACCTTCATGGTAAACTACTGGGTCAGCACAGAGGCCTGCTTGTTATTTTGGGAAGGATTCCCCTTAAAATGTTACACAATCTATAATGTTCAGATTTCAGATAACTGTAAGATATCATATTCATACCTGTGGCTTCCAGAGTAAAACAACTGCATATTGAACCGTGTTAGCTTCTTTATAACTGCATAAGCAGTGCCACTCACTTGCCTGCTGCCAGTTTTCTTTCCTCCAACTCTGCTCCATTCCCGATTTTAATAAGAGCTCGCGTTGGTGTCGCAAAGGGCCTGTTCCTATTTTTTACGGTTGTGCACCATGCGCGGCAATACCAATGACTCCCCTTGCTTCGCTCCCACTTCTGCCACCATCTTTCCTTGGCAATCTACTGCAGGCTGCTGAGTAGACTTGACCACAAACCCCACTAACTAGAAATGAATGCAATGCATTGTGTGGCGAGAGGAGTACAATAAAAAGCATCAATTTGAAATTTATATAACATTGCTAAGTTTTGTCCTAATCCAAGCAGCGCTGCAGGCCTAACACTATACACTCGTACCCAGACTTCCGAAAAGGGGGGTTCCATCACTGGTGTTTTGTAATCTTTATGGTAAATTTACTGTTTTCTGACCCCAACTCCTTTTCTGACCCCAACTCTATTGAAAAACATACGTTTCGGTTACGGAACACCCAGTTTCCCAAGGGGTCCATAACTCGGAGGTCCTACTTTATATAAGATATTATGTTATTACTATTTTTTTATCCAAAATATATATATTATTTTGTCTAGATAAACTATAAATTATATACTTAACAAAAAATATACATATTACTATGGATATATACAACAAAGTGATGGAGTCTGCCACAAACATTAAATTTAATTAAAATTGAAATACTAAATCAAAAATTAAGTAATAATAAATATAATAATAAAACAAACAAAACAAATGTTGGCCAGGCACAACTATATATATATATATATATATATATATATATCAGCATGTATATATATATATATATCAGCATGTATATATATTTTATGAAATTCATTATTGATATTAGTCCATATTACCTTGTAGTACGATAAAAATATCATCAATCTGCTGAAATGCCGGAACTACATCGACTCTGTAACTTCACTGTAATGCCAGCCACATGTGAAAGAAACTGATAAATAATCAGGAAAACACTCAAATTCTGTGAGAGCATGCAGAAGAGAAGTGGCTTTGCTTCTTGACTCATAATCCCACACAGCATTACTAAAATTAGCAGTGAATGTATCAATGTGCAATCCAAGTCCTATTCCTTCAAAGCAGTGACCATAAATTTATAACATCCATAGAAATGTGAATACGCAGTGTCTTCCTGCCCAACGGGGTTCTGTCCTCCTGGTTCACTCCGCTCTTCTTCGACTTCTACCACCCTTTTGAAATATTTCAGAAGCCCACTAGGGTTGCTGCCAAACAGTAACTTTCTCTTGCTCGCCTACCAACTCCACTCAGCACACGTGACGTAACGTACCTACTACAAGTTGAAAGGGGGGTTCGATCGAACCCCTCGAACGCCCCCTGGGTACGGGCCTGCACTGATGAGATAGATTATAATATGGAGTATCAGCTCAATTCGTAACGATCATTTCCAGTTTAGAATTTGTCCAGGACGATCATTTCCAATGTAGCAAACAGAATGAAACTTTATCTGAGCCCGAGGAAGCTCCTCCACACCGTGTGCTACTGCGCTTCTCCCACGATTTTTTTATAACAGTCGCTCATTTTTTCCTTGCAAATCTCAGTTCTCTTTGTTCTTCTGTTTCAGAAGCAGGCTTTGACTATTTTCTCTCTCCTTTTCTGAAGTCTATTTTCTTTACCCAGTCAGGCAGATCAAACAGCTAGCTGTTCTTCTTAAAAACATTCGTAATCTGCAGCTATGCACGTAGCTATGGTAATATACTTGATCTAGTACTCTGTAATAATAGAAGAGTATGATAAGGTCATTGGGAAAGGGAAGGATAGTGTGAAGTAGAATATTGATGGAGGAGCTGGAAGTAGTGGAATCGTTCAGATACCTGGGTGTGTGGTTTGATGAGAAACTGAGGGGGAATGTACACTTGGAGAAAATGAAGATGAAGCAGAGGAATGGATTGGAAAGGTGTTGTGGATGAGTCAAGTGAATGGAAAAACAGAAGTGGATAGAGGTAGGATTGTGTGGGAGCTGTTGGCTAGGCCAAGCCTGAACATGCTTCTGAAGTGTGGCTGACAGGAGGGAAGACTGCTTGTAGTAAATTAGAGTCGGCTCAGTTGTGAGTAGGAAGAACCCTATTAGGGGCTAGCAACACGGTGGCAGGAGGGGCAGTGCTGGGGGACTTGGAATGGAGGAAGTTGGCAGAGAGCAGGGAGGAGAAATAAATTGTCTATGGGAGGCTTGCACAAGTGGAGGAGGTTAGACTGATAAAAATTGTGGCAGACAAGCTAAGAATAGATGAGGGATAGGATGGTGGGAAGAATATATACTGTTGAGGAGGAAATATGATCCGAATGCTGAGCTAGGGTCAGTGAGGCAATGGAGGGTGAAGATGAAGAAGAGAAATAAATGTGATTGGGAGGAGAATGTCGACAGTATGAGCAGTTTAAAGTGGTATAGGTTGGCAAAAGGTGATGGAGCAGAAAGGTATACAAAGTCATTACAGGGATATGAGGGAGTGAGGTTGATGTTTAGGTCGAGGACTGGGTCAGCAGGTCTATTGCAGGACAAGAAGTGATGTAGGCTGTGTAGAGATGATAGATGCGTGTTGTGTGACAGGAAGGAAGTGGAAGATGTGGGGCACTTTCTGATAGACTGGAAAATGTAAATGAATGAGCTGGAGGGAGCTGGAATGTGGTAGGAGGATTTTGAGATTGTGGGCAATGAGGGGAAGGTGGCATTGTTGCTTGGGAAGGAGGTAAACGGTGTGAGTAATCAAGTGATGGTGGAAGTGTGTCGGTGCATTTTGATGCATAGTGAATTGTTGGCAGAGGAGGAAGGGACTGATTTATGGCCTCCCCGCACCCACTCCACCATAAGCATTTAGTAACATTAACTTAATGTTATCAGATATGTATATATATATGTCATAGTGTTTATTACAGTACAAGTCATCTTACCTCATTTACTGTCATTATTATTTATCTATTTTTGTACTGCACTGTACTGAACTGCACTGCACTGTATTGCACTGCACTATACTTGCACTGCACTGGGATGTGATGGTCCCAAGGGACTCAGCATTTTGAAGATTAAAATAAAATATAATAGCGACATCATTAGTGACCTTCTCTGATCACTCTTTTTCTATATGCTCTCCAACCATAACATCTAAACAGCCACCGAGATAATATTTTTGACTTCTCTAAGGTCGACTATCAGGCTCTCTCCTCTTACCTATTGGGCACAGATTTCAGTTAATTGCCTTTGAGATTGAGACAGCCTGGCACAAATTCAGTGTTATTCCAAGAAGACCAATGGATATATTTACATTGTCTTAATACACTCAGAAGGAAATACATATCTCATCCCACTTCTAGTAACTTCTACAAACTCACTACCTCCCAACTCAGTCACCGCCAAATCTACCTTTGAAAATAATCTTGTAAATGGGCTGACTTATAATAACAGTTCCAAGATTTATAAGTACATTCGGAGGCCAATTTAATCCTCAGGGCATCCTCCAACTCATGAAAGGCAGTCTTATTCAACAAGTATTTTCACTCTCTGTGTTCACCAGAAGCACTTACAAACTGCCTCCCTCTTCACCTTTAAATATGCTAAATAAGATAGAGATCTTGAGTCAAGAGGTGTATTCAATCATATTATTATCACTTGACACAACTAGATTAACATGACCCGATGGTTTCAACCCTAGTCCTGTGCCCTGCTATCTATACACCTATTACTCATCTATTTTCTCTAAGCCTTTCCCAACCCCTAATGACTGGAGAGCTCATTCTATTATTCCAATATATAACTCAGGTGACAAGTCATCTGTCACTAGCTACAGGCCCATCTTGCTTCTAAGTTCCATCTTCCTTATCTTTGAGAGACTAATATATTATGTCTTTGTAGAGAATCCTTGTCGCAATTTGAATTTTTTTAATGTCGCTCCACCACTCAGCAACTACCAATTGCTCACAAAATAAAAAATCTCAAGTTGATGTTATTTATCTCGATTTCTGTAAAGCCTTCGATAAGGTTCCTCACAATGAGCTTGGCATCACTGGTAATTTATGGCCTACCTTTCTTCAGGAGTCAACATGTGTTCCTAGAGGGTCAATCCTCCTCACCCCAACCTGTAATCTCTGGTGTCCCTCAAGGAAGTATTCTTGGTCCCCTTCTGTTCTTGATCTACATTAATGGTATTCCTTCTTGCATCTCAACCTCATCTATGCTTCTCTACGCTGATGATACTAAGTGTTTTAAGTCGATAAAATCTCCATCAGATACCACATCTTTACAAGTTGATTTAACTTGTCTAACCAAGTGGTCGAAAGATTGGCACCCTCCCCTTCAATAATCATAAGTGAGATTCTGTACCAAATCAACATTGTATAACGTTGATTATCTTATTGATGAAACCATCATTACCAGAAAAACTTTCACCACCAAAGACTTAGGAGTTCTGATTTCATCTGACCTATCATGGATCTCCATGTATCATACATAATTGCTACAAATCCCTGGGGCTTAGACATACTTTCCATCATGTCTGTGTTTGAAGCTTCTAGATCTCAAAGGCAATCTTCAGGATTTAGTTAATGGCATATTTTTGTAACACTCCTTTCCTTGTAGAAACATGGACAGATGGAGTTGCCTGAGCCTAAAGAAGTTCCTCGATGGTGGATGACGCTAAGCACCAGCTAGCAGTGAAGGCAATAAAGAATAAACTACTTATGATTGGTTTTCAACATGTAGTTAGCTAGTTAGCTATAATTATTATCTTGCTAGATAGACCGAAAGTATGATAATAAGGAAATTAATAAACTATCTCAGAGACTTAGTAAAAGAAATAGCCAAGTTTTGCCTGCTGATTGAGTTGATGCTGGTTGTATATAATTGCACCAAGCCCTCATGATGTGCCTCCCATCTCTTCTCTCAAGTGCTATCATTACAGTGCTATCATTACCACTATCAAAGATACAAAGATTGGTAATACAGGGTAGCTAATATTATTTTTCACTCATTCACTCACACACACACACACACACAAACACACTTCTCTTCGGCCAGTGCAGAATGCAGTCATCATTATTTACAGTATGATAAAGCCAAATTGAGCATTCATGGGGGTCAGCATAGTGTGCACAGAGGCTTGCTGGAAAGGATTCTCTTGTGAAATAGAAATATATGTATTTTACCACAATCCAAAATCTACTATTTCTGTTAAGATTTGAGATAACTATTTTACAAAATATATTGATAACTGGGACTTCCAGAGCAAACCCACTGCATATTGAACCATGTAAGCAAGGTTCTGTTTTCTGCATAAGCATGCCCCATTCTCACTTGCCTTGCAGCCAGTTCTTTCTCCAGCCAAGTTTTTCTCGTACTATTGCCAAGCCCGCATTATTTAAGACATGTGTGCAGTTTCAGTGGTCTAGGATTAGACTGGCTACACACATCAAGCACTCAGTATATGGAATTTTGTGCGATGCTGACAAGAAGGGCAGCGACAATGCTCAATATGCTGTGTTAGATGGAGTAGAAATCAATGACGTATATAGAAACTTGAGTAAACTAAAAATAGAGACACTGGCTGAACATTTAAACAACCAGCTATAACCTAGAGCAACATAGCCTATTGCTAATGATATTCGATGTGGGTGTGAATCAATTAGAATCACCAGTTTGAGGAAGTGCACATGTATCATATTTGATGTGAAAGGTCAAGGACCCAGAGTAAAGATTATATACCACATTCATAAAGAGCAAGACTACAAAATATATGCTACCCATAAATTTAATGCAGAAATTAACTTGATAAGCACTTCACATTATTATAATTTAAGGAAAAGTCAAAAAGCTGTTTCTGCTTCAGAATAAGACTCAGAACTCTGGAACCCAACACACAGGCCAGCATCACATTCTGTGACTAGCCTTTAATAAAGGACCAGTTGTTCTGGCTCAACTCTGTTCTTTTATCAGTGAAGACTGATTTTGACGGCAGCCACTGATAGCTTCCTTACCCTCAATTGGTCTAAGCTGCTCGGGCAGTTTTAACTGTATGTGTCTGCCACTTTCAAAAGGGAGGGACAAAACCATTAGGTAGTATATAGTAAGTGTTTAAAAAAATTGTCGTTACCAATTTATAGCTCCATAGATTCTGCAAACTTCATAGTATGGACTTGATATTAGCTCAAAAGATAGGTCTCTCTGGTGCTCTCTTTTGATACTAAAACATTTTACATAGCTATAACTACCCAAGTTACTGGAGCTAAAGTGGGGACCTCAAAACCTGAGTGTCTGATTTGGCCAGTGGCTAGAGAAGCCCTACTCTATACAACGTCTTGGTTGAAGTACGTGGTCACACGCCTGGTTGGAAATTGCATTTTTCAACCCACATGCTTGACCACGTACTTAAGTTTTAGTGCCAAATGACGTTGTACAGATTATAGCCAGCTCTTTGGCACTTGGCAGTTTCCAAAATCAGGCACTCAGGTTTTGAGTTACCCCCACTTTAGCTCCAGTAACTTGGGTAGTTATAGCTATGAAAATGTTTTAGTATGTGTCAAAACAGAACACACAGAGGGACCTATCTTTTGAGCTATATATAAAGTTCATACCATGAAGTTTGCAGAATTTATAAAGAGGAAACCACAAGTTTTTAAACACTATATACTACTTTGTGGTTTTGTCAATTGTAGGAAATGACCATTTGTGTCAGTAGCACCAGTTATATGGACTTATGGAGGATGGAAGAAAAGAGATGGATGAGAGGAAAATTTCAGATTTTTAGGGAGCAGGGGATCTACCAGTACGTTAGCAAATTACTCAGGGAACACTGTTTTTTTTAGGCTGAAACCACATTCAGGTTGCTATATAAGAAGCTGCCAAAATAAGTTTTAGCTGAGGTATAAGCTTCATTGTATATATATCTTTTTGGCATGCACCATTTTGAAATTGAGCGTGCTCCCCTCCCCACCCATTGATATATCTAGACACAGGCAGCATTTAATACTGGTAGGGTTGAGCAGAGGCTATGGAATACCAAGTGCAAGAATGGGTGCAAAGTTTTACATTTTGCCAGAGGCCATTGGTTTGAGAGAACGCATCTCAACTTCAATGAAAAGTTTGCCTATCTATTTTTAATTTGGTAAATTGTTGAATATTTGTTCATGATATATCGACCATATTTTTTGTGTGTTTGCACAAGGCTGCATTCTTGTGAATTTGGGAATAAAGTGTCCAGCAGGATATGGTATAGTGTGAAGCACTACGTGGTAATTTGTTGTATTTGTAGCTTGGCCTTGTATGTCTCTGTAGTAATCCTTAATTAATTAAGGCTCACACTTGTCTGGTTACTTATACTTGCTACCTACTTGCCAGTCCATACCCAAGGCCCACACTTCCCTCGATCAGCTATTTACTAGCCAGCACTAATGCAATCAAGAGGAAGATGTCTGGGAAGGCTTGGAGTTGTACTTGTAGCTGCACAACTGGCACTGTTTGGTAAGTCTCTAGCTAGCTATGGTGACTATATTATTTGATGTCAGCTAAATGTTCAGTGTCAGCTCAGGACTGTTTGCTGGCAGCAGGTGGGAGAGCACCTCCATTCAGAGATGATAATAACTCTCCTCGCCTGCCCAGTGGAACTCAAGCCATCATCACCAGCTACAAGTTTAGATGCTGTGGCAACATCACTGCATGGCAGACTTATGTCCAACCTGGAGGTGGGAGGCATAAAATGGGAGTCTATGATATCACCTTCCAAGTGTGGAGGCCTTCACCAACAGTGAAGAAGACTGGATGCTACAGTCTGGTGGGGGAGAATATATTCACAAGTATATTACTCATTAATGAAGGTCTAGTAAGTGAGACTCCAGAACCATCCAACATCCTCACTGTGCAGCCTGAGGATGTGGTGGGATACTACACATTCAGCAGAAGAGGCACAGAAGATGGGATACAACTGGACACTAGCCAGAGTATTGATAGAGTGTGGTACCACAATGGTACTGATAGTGAACTTCTAATTAGTGCACATCAAAACTGTCCATATCCAGCAGGGTTAGACAATGATAGAACATTGACATCGTCTACTAATGCAGCACCAATCCTCTCAGTGGATGTGTGTAAGTTACCTACCTTAGCTATCATTTCCCCTTTTGTGTAAGCATTTCTTAAACTTTGCAGCTTCCTTCACATGCCCACCTACTCCCACTATATCTCCATCATCCACTTCTTCATTATTTACTCCTACCACTTCTAGTACTGTCAGCACAACTACGTTTAACTCAGAAGTTCACGCAGACTTGAACACTGCTGTAATAGCTAGTATTGCTGTTGTTATGGGCTCAGCTCTCTTGATCGCCTTAATATGTGTGCTAGTCCTAGCCATAACTCTAGCCAAGGTTCAACGCAAGAGAGGAAGAACGTTTGCAGAAACACACTCTGCAGTGGCTGTCCAACAAGTGGAAACACTTTCGACTCAACAGAAGAGGCATAGGAGATTGAATACAACTGCACCTATGAAGATGCAGGAAAACGAAGCATATACATGTATGACCACTTCACAAACTATTAATGAAATCTGTGCAAGCACAACTAGCATGGAATCTAACTTGGCATATGAAAGAGGGAACATCGGATGTGAGGTAAACACTACATCATATAACATTACATCATATAATAACACAGCTTCCACAATACAATAGAAAAGTGCTCATAGAACATTATATAATATAACATTCCGAGTGAGATTTAAGTTACTGCCATCAGAGTGCCCTGTGCCCAGAACTTGTCTTGAAAAGAAAAGAATATGATATATATATATATATATATATATATATATAGCCTTGGCCATATGCAATTACTTGACCCTAGTTCATGCATGACATTAATATATATATATATATATATAGCCCTGGCCACATGCAACTACTTGACCCTACTTCATGCATGACATTAATATATATATATATATAGCCCTGGCCACATGCAACTACTTGACCCTACTTCATGCATGACATTAATATATATATATATATAGCCCTGGCCACATGCAACTACTTGACCCTACTTCATGCATGACATTAATATATATATATATATATATATATATATATAGCCCTGGCCACATGCAACTACTTGACCCTACTTCATGCATGACATTAATATATATATATATATATATATATATAGCCCTGGCCATATGCAATTACTTGACCCTACTTCATGCATGACATTAATATATATATATATATATATATATATAGCCCTGGCCACATGCAACTACTTGACCATACTTCATGCATGACATTTATATAGCCCTGGCCATATGCAATTACTTGACCCTAGTTCATGCATGACATTACTATATATGCCTTGGCCATAATGCAATTACTTGACCCTAGTAGTTCATGCATGTCATTACTATATATATATATAGTCTAGGCCATAATGCAATTCCTTGACCCTAGTTCATGCATGACACATTACTATATATATATATATAGCCCTGGCCATATGCAACTACTTGACCCTTGTTCATGCATGACATTAATATAGCCCTGGCTACTTGACCCTAGTTCATGCATGACCTACTTATATATATATATATTATATATATATATATATATAAGCCTTCTTACAGCATCACATTAAAGGGGCATAGTTCCTATGACCCATGACCTCCTGTGGCAGACACACAGCTATTGTGATCAAGTTGGAAGTGATCAATGAAAGCTCAGAAAGTAGGCTTTACAAACTTATAGTTTGTTGATTATTATATATTGTATAAAATTTCATTATAATATATCATCATAGACACCAATAAACCACTAGGTGGAATATAATTATATTTGTTGGTGTAAAATGACTGCTATTATATATATACGGTATTATTGCTTCTACATAGAGCCAGGACAATGAGTATGAAGATGTAGCTCACGCTGAGCCACCCTACCAGTGAGAGGGACAAAACATGAATGCTTAGAACATGTCTACCTAAAGTAATGCCGCACTAACAATCATAGATGCACTGGTGGAACTCAGTTTGGAATACTAGTTTAATTGTTTGCATATATGATGGTTGGTATTTTGATTTATTAAGCATGAGTTCCAAACTTTAATCTTTCCCCCCCTTTCTTCTTCTTATATTATATATATGTATGTATTTTTGGACCACATAATTGGCAGAACTTCTTCATTCATTACAAAACAAATAGTAACAAAAAGCCACATAAAAAGTCCAGGTCTCCATGAGCACCTCGTGGCCCCGCCTTGGGATCTTTTCAATCACGTAACCTCATAAATTTCTGAGATTTAGGTGGCAACCTTGGTACATCCACCTCTGTATGATAATTATTATTTCGATGTGACTTTGAAAGGGAAGCAAACAAATTCTGTGACCGCGAGCCACGTCAAAGTGAAGGAGTATGCTTTTTTCCTTGTGTTCTTGGCTGCATTTGACTTATTTATTTATTTATGATCATGTGTCAAGCATATACACGGGTGTGGTTCCAGGAGTTGGATAGGAGGATGCTGACAGGAAGCATTGCTGAAAGCCATGGCAAGGAGTAGGCTGTGTAAGAATGATGTGCCCCTCCAATTCAAAGCAGCACATAAGCCGAAATTAGTTAGCTAATTCAAATGAGAGACATAATGTAGTAAAACATATGAGCATATAGCTACTGAGAGAATTTTTCAAGTAGCATACGCCTTGGATGTCAATGGGAAAATTCATCTACCATCTCTACTGGAGTATTTTCATTGCCAATGCATTGAGCCGGTCTTGGCATGTGCTCCTTAATGCGAGTGAGAGCATTCAATTAGCATGCTAAAGCTAATACAATCTGTGAGAAAATGACTGTCCAGTTTTCCACTAGATGTTTTGGTTTTTATGATGTGCCTAAGGCAGTTTCTTGTCATCAGCTATGTTGCCAATTCTGAGGACCTTTTTATTACCACAACTTCTCCTGAACTGAAGATGCACTTGCTTCAAAAATCTTGTGTAGTTAAAAGTTTTTAGCAGTGTTGTTGTTGTTTATATTGATATGGAATTTTTGTAAGAAAAAATTCACATTCTAGTTTCAAAGGATATTGACTACATCAATTGTACATTCCAGTGCTGAAATCATATTCTTAGGAGACATTCTTTGTCTCATCCTCATTGTCACTGGCTTCATTGTTGCAATCTTCCATGTCAGTGCTGCCTTCATAGTCACTGCCTTTACCATAGCCTTCTCTATGATCACATATTTCCTTTTCATCAGCGCTCTTAATGCTACCAGGGGGCATCTCATTCTCTGCAACTGTTGATGCTGTCCAATGTGAATTTCTGCAATGTACACTTATTTTCATGCAGCCACACTTTGGTGTTGCAACCAGAGGTCACTTGCACACCTTGGTGAAACACATTATACATGCTCTGTGACTGTCTTGATGTTAACCTCCATATCCCATTCAGATAATGAATAATTCATCATTTATGCTCCATTCTATACTGTATAGTGGATCCTAGCCAGGGCCAGACTGGGGGAATAACAAACACTGGGCAAGAATATGGCCGACAAACAGTTTAGGCTTTTTTATGCTTATCTTCCTCTGCCTCCTCTTCGCATTCCTTTATTCCATTTTGCATGAGATGTCTGAAACATATTTGAGAAACATTTGCTTCACAGTTGATATGAACAGCAACAACGTAAAAAATTCTACAATAATGACAAAAACAAGCCGATTGGATTGAGCTTTTAAAAACTCAATTTGGATCGAAGTTGGCTTTCTTTAAGCATGTAGTTATTTCCAGTCTCATAGGCATGCAATGGGCAAATGGTTCTGTATGCAAACCTTCAGGTTGCATACATCCTATTCATGGGTGACTATTTCTAGCACGAGTTCTTTTTTGATATTTTAAAGTGTAAACAAGATCATAATATATTCATTTGTTGTTTCGAAGCAGACTTTTTCATATTTTTGCAGTTCATGCCTATACGTTAATCGTCTCCATAAGTTGGCCAACATCATAATTATGAGTTGAACAAGTTCTAGGTTGCAATGATAGTCATTTCTTTTTTGCTTGGTGAAAGCACCTGCCCATTTTAAGCTCCAGTCCACTGGCCAATGCAGTATACTGGATGGCTAGTCTCCTGGCCTGATTCTGGCATCATGTGGTAATGATCTACTTGTTTACACATTTATGATCCAATGTGACTTCTTCCATATTCTATCATCCTTATAATTATCATCTCTAAATGCTTCAACTCCCCTTATCTAAGAAGCTTGGGACCAAGCACTATATAGCCATACTCAGAAAGCGCTGTATCTGGGAGCACCCCACATTTTGTAAAACGTTGATGGTTTGCCTTGAATTTTACATCCAACTTCAAGCAAACACTTGCAAGTCATTGTCCAAGGTTAAAGTCAAAGTGACATAGCTTTGTTGTAACTGGATATGCATAAAACATCAGGGGTGGCTGGCTTTCATGATATCTCTGCATGGTGGTAGCTGAGATTTCTCCTAGCATTAAAAGCCTATATATTCAATTCTAGGTTAAAAATGGAGAAATACCATCTGAGTGGATGTTATTCTACAGTTCCCGAGTTTTCTACCGCCATCAACTAGTCTCCCATCACTGTTATCTCTGCCCTATCAGTGCTAGTGATGAGTCACTCATTCAATAGCAGCTTTGCTCTCACCTGACACCCAACTCTCTCACCTGACATCCAACTCTCTCACCTGACATCCAACTCTCTCACTGACATCCAACTCTCTCACCTGACGTCCAACTCTCTCACCTGACATCCAACTCTCTCACCCGACATCCAACTCTCTCACCCGACACCCAACTCTCTCACCCGACATCCAACTCTCTCACCTGACGTCCAACTCTCTCACTCGACACACAACTCTCTCTCATTCATCCATCTCAGTCTGGAATCCATCCAATGACATCCAGGATATGCTATTCAAGACAATTGATGATTTAAAAATTTTTTAGACCAAAGGGAAAATATTGGCCCAATCTTTATCAACCTGAACAAACCTTGGATTCTGTAAACACACATAATGCTGACGAGTTCTCAGCCTATGGAATATAAGAGGGCAAATTCGCAGAGGATTTCTATTGCCAAACTAGTCTCCAAACATGAGGTAGTTAAGCCCCCAAAAGATCATTCCTTGGCCCTTTCTTTTCTGGTTTTGGCTTGCCCGACTAGTAACAAGATGTATAATTATTTTGAATGTCAATGATACTATATACCATACTCCTAAGACAAGTATCCATCCATTGCATAATCTTAATTGCGCTATCTTTGAAACCTCAGTGACAATATCACAATATCACATAATTATATAAAATTAATATTACTCCACCGTACATTATAGTGCACTTTACCACATGAGCAATGGACATCTCTGAGTTGGCTGCTATTGTCACATGACAGCTGTGTGAGACTATATAGACCTATATTTCAGTGTGAAGATGGCTTCAAGATTCAAGTAGTGGGGAAAGGTGTTGTGAATTGACATAGCATTTAAACTTAATCCATGATATACCTGTAGTTATTACAGAGAGTGCTGCTGCACTTCCTAATTCACCGACCTCATCATCACTCCACTGCCTACTTCATAATTGTAGTTATACACTAACTCTGTAGATTGGACTCTTCAGGATCAGCAATTCAAGTTGGCAAATCATATCATATCCTAAGGTGACAATCTACTAATGCCATTTAATTTAACTATATATATATATACCACCCTCACACAAAGTAAATAATAAAATTACGAACACTCTCTGCCAATTGATTATTAACCAGACACAGAACAAGTAATACAAGTAATAAAAGCTGTATTAAATAAATAATAAGATAAATAATAAATAAATTAATTATAAATACAGTAACCAGGAAATTACATAGAGAGAGACAGAGATTTGCAGGTATGGTTGTCATACACCCAAACAAGATGACCCTGGACTTGCTGCACACCACCTGGGGGTAGAGGAGAGAGAGGGTAAATCAGGACTGTGTTGGGGGGAAAACCAGGATAGTTGGCAAATCTGAATAGATGACACAAACACACATGCACACAAACATTGTGTGTTGTAAATTGGAAAAGAGAAGACTAACTTGCGACTTAATCCGAAGAAACATTGCAAGTCATCTCAATGAACTCTCAGTTGATATAACGAAATTTCAATTCGAATTTTTTACTCTCTCGACATTTTAACTAGATGCTTGAGCCTTCATCAGGAATAAGTTATTCCTGATGACCTTTTGTAGTTGAAATGTTGGGAGAGAGTTAAAAAAATTCAAGTTGATTATTGAGAAGGTCATTGTAATCCCAAGTCCTGTTCTTCTCTTCAGCAACCTTAAGCAGCTATATATAAGCACAGACTTGGTGTGCCAGGTTAATCCTAATCCACCCATTTTCAGGTGGGTTACTCACACCTCTTTTATGGATGAACTGCACTCTGATGAATAGGTTGACAGCATACCTAGATCAGTGTACTTACATGTTATGCTATCTAGTCCACCAATACTGCTTATTTTAAACACAATTTTAAACAATTGGGCCACTTTTTGGCTGACACATACAGTGGGGTTATGCAAAGTGGGTATAAGCTGGCCACAGACATCACCACTATCCCTCCAGGTCCAGTCCTTTTCTGGGTATTGAGGACAAGCAACCCCTATCCCATACGAATAGATAGAAAGGCCCCAGAGATTTAGTAGTGTAGAGTTTGTTGTATGCAAACATTTAAAACATAATATATTGCACAATATAAATAGCTTCTTAACTAATATGGTATTGCTATCCCATAAAGGTTACTAATGTTGAAGTATCACAGCTATATAGGAGGGATGTTGAATATAATGACTTAATTCTGCTTAATTTTGAAAATGGAGGGGGGGTGTGTGGCTGACAATAACGTGAACAGGATCCTATGGTAGTTAATTCTATATGTATATATATAGTAGAGATGAGTGAAGACATCAGGAGGGTCTGCAGGAAGTTCAACATCAGAGTCATTCACAGATCGGGAAGAGCTTTGAGGGCACAACTCAGCAGAGTGAGGATGAATTGCCAGATAGTATGCACTCATGCTTTGTGCACTGCATCCCTTGCAGCTGTGGTAAGTATATATGGGAGACCAACAAAGGACTGGAGGCCAGAATGAAAGCACATCAAGATGCCTGTAAAAAGTGTGTGCTAAAGAGAAATCTGCAATTTGGACATTCTATTTTGTGGGAGGAAGCCATCTTAGATAGAAGCAACTGCTAGTGAAGGAGGCATTGCACAGCCAACCAAAGTGTGAGCTATACAATTGAGATTGTGGAATGTACATGCTGGCTGCTAGGTGACCACTCTGAAGAGCCTGAACTTGAAACAACGACCACCATAATTTTTCTATAAGCATTTTGTTAATGTTTTAGTGTATTAAAGCATGTCCCTTAATTATTATATATATTATTGTTTTCATGTTATTTTAATTGTTTATTATTTCTTACCAACTACTTAGACTCCTGACCAACCCCAAAAAGATAAGGCATTACCCCCCTGGACTGCCACCGAGAGATGCTGATGGAAATGAGCACGGGCATTCACCTCTCCAGCTCTTTGCCTTATCCCAAGACTGAGCTCCCTCAGGAAAGCCATTGACCTATTCCAGATGACTTAATGGCTATGGGCACAATAAAGTGGCAAAGATCTAGACTGGCATACTAGCCTACTTTCTTCTCCTCAGCCATAGCAGCCACAGTTCCAGCACTTCTCACTGCTGCATCCTGATATAACTGGGTAAGCATATCTGGACAGGTTGCATCCCACACCATTCTTCCATAGTTACCAATCAGGCCTTTTCCCGTCAGAATGAGAAACCCGATGGTTCCAGCCTGGCACCTGCAGATGACAATGCCTGGAATAGGATGTCATTCATAGTGCTATAATGGTCCTTCACTCCTCTTGTAGCCAATACCATATATCCACTTCCGCTCCACAATGCTGGTAGTAGTTACAGGTGCGACACAAAGTGGAGCCCAAGCAGAGACCCACGGCAACCCTGATGGTATTGTCATCCATCACCAAACCCAGGGATTAAATGAGGAGCTAGGCACCCAGCTCATATTGCGTATACGAAACTTCCCCCAGACTTGACTGAATTTAGTTGCTGTAATGTTTTAGGGAGTTCTGGTATTAAAATATGACAATCGGACGTGGTTGAATGGCGGAAAGTGGATAGGTGATATATAGATATAAGATGTTTATGACAGAATTTTATGTTTTTGGGGGGTTATGTTTAGAATTGTTTCACGGTTCAGACTGTGGCTGGAATCATCCAGTGCCAAATTAGATCAGTCCCTTTCCACACTCGGGGTACCTTTATTATTTGAAGAACTATAATTATTATAATGGATGAAAGCAATCACTGAATGATGAATGACACAATCACTGCATAAATGACACAAGGCCAAGTTCCCATTGCTGTAATCATGTGCATAACATGGGACATTATTCAAAATCAAAATTTAATATCTCGGCCAACACATGCCATATCATTAAGTTTGTGTCAAATAAATGGAGTAAACTTCCACGGAAAATTATCATTAGGCATGCAAAAATATAGACATGTCCTTCACAGAGAAATACTGACAATATCAGACCACCCACTCCTGCTGGGCATTAATTACCATAGAAAGATAACCGCAAACTTGAAGGACCCGGCTGAAGTGGTAGATCCACTACTGTACAAATCACTACACTAGCATTTTCTTTTGCAGAAGTCATGATAGCAGTTACAGGGAGGTTATAACTACATCCACCTGTCACACATCACACTTGTGTGATTATTTACTGTCACACATCACACTTGTGTGATTATTTACTGTCACACATCATACTTGTGTGATTATTTACTGCCATACATCATACTTGTGTGATTATTTACTGTCACACATCACACTTGTGTGATTATTTACTGTCACACATCATACTTGTGTGATTATTTACTATCATACATCATACTTGTGTGATTACTTACTGCCATACATCATACTTGTGTGATTATTTACTGTCACACATCATACTTGTGTGACTATTTACTGTCATACATCATACTTGTGTGATTATTTACTGTCACACATCATACTTGTGTGATTATTTACTGTCACACATCATACTTGTGTGATTATTTACTGTCATACATCATATTTGTGTGATTATTTACTGCCATACATCATACTTGTGTGACTATTTACTGCCATCACATCATATTTGTGATTATTTACTGTAATACATCATACTTGTGTGATTATTTACTGTCACACATCATACTTGTGTGATTATTATTTACTGCCATACATCATACTTGTGTGATTATTTACTGTAATACATCATACTCGTGTGATTATTATTTACTGCCATACATCATACTTGTGTGATTATTTACTGTAATACATCATACTTGTGTGATTATTTACTGTCATACATCATACTTGTGTGATTATTTACTGCCATACATCATACTTGTGTGATTATTAGTCATACATCATATTTGTGTGATTATTTACTGTCACACATCATACTTATGTGATTATTTACTGTCACACATCATACTTGTGTGATTATTTACTGTCACACATCATACTTGTGTGACTATTTACTGCCATACATCATACTTGTGTGATTATTTACTGTCACACATCATACTTGTGTGACTATTTACTGTCACACATCATACTTGTGTGATTATTTACTGCCATACATCATACTCGTGTGATTATTTACTGTCATACATCATACTTGTGTGATTATTTACTGTCATACATCATACTTGTGTGATTATTTACTGTCATACATCATACTTGTGTGTGATTATTTACTGTCATCATACTTGTGTGATTATTTACTGTCATACATCATACTTGTGTGTGCCATACATCATACTTGTGACTATTTACTGCCATACATCATGTGATTATTTACTATCATACATCATACTTGTGTGATTATTTTAAGCTGACATCATCAAATGTTCCTTAGATTAATGCATAATTGAGAAACGACAGAACATTTGTTTCCTGAAATGAAGGTGACAATAAAAATGGACAGCAGTGAAGCAAACAGGAACGTGAAGCAGTCACCACATGAAGGGCGCTCTCTCTCTGAGCAGCCGCACGCCAGAGAATTCCCACTCCTGCCGCTCAATCCTGAGCTCATGACAAGTGTCCAGACAGCTTAAAACTGCCCCGCCTTTCCAGACTATCATGGACGACTCCAAATCCTAACAAGAATACACGTTCCAAATAAGCACACACATGATGCATTACCATATACCAACCATGGGTGGCTATGGGTGGCTGTGCTATGGATGGGCAGTCGTGTTTCTGTTCTTTTTGGACAAGGCAATGCAATGTCTATTTAAACAACAACAACAACAAAACAAACTTGCTTCAAGTTGTTATTGTTTAAATTTGTTTGGTTGTTGATCTACTGCAGCTATAGACTGTCTAACTGCCTTCTGGGATTCCAACAATTGCCAAACTCATTTCTTCTTGTACCCTCAAATAAGTACATGCCATATCCTGTTGTTGTTATTGGCACTTGCTGTTATTGGCACATGTCATATCTTGTTGCTGTTATTGGCACATGCCATATCTTGTTGCCGTTATTGGCACATGCCATATCTTGTTGCCGTTATTGGCACATGCCATATCTTGTTGCTGTTATTGGCACATGCCATATCTTGTTGCCGTTATTGGCACATGCCATATCTTGTTGCTGTTATTGGCACATGCCATATCTTGTTGCTGTTATTGGCACATGCCATATCTTGTTGCTGTTATTGGCACATGCCATATCTTGTTGCTGTTATTGGCACATGCCATATCTTGTTGCTGTTATTAGCACATGTCATATCTTGTTGCCGTTATTGGCACATGCCATATCTTGTTGCTGTTATTGGCACATGCCATATCTTGTTGCTGTTATTAGCACATGTCATATCTTGTTGCTGTTATTGGCACATGCCATATCTTGTTGCTGTTATTAGCACATGTCATATCTTGTTGCTGTTATTGGCACATGCCATATCTTGTTGCTGTTATTGGCACATGCCATATCTTGTTGCCATTATTGGCACATGTCACATCTTGTTGAGCACTACTATTGGCACATGTCATATCTTGTTGCTGTTATTGGCACATGCCATATCTTGTTGCTGTTATTGGCACATGTCATATCTTGTTGCTGTTATTGGCACATGCCATATCTTGTTGCTGTTATTTGCACATGCCATATCTTGTTGTTGTTATTGGCACTTGCCATATCTTGTTGCTGTTATTGGCACATGTCATATCTTGTTGCTGTTATTGGCACATGCCATATCTTGTTGCTGTTATTGGCACATGCCATATCTTGTTGCTGTTATTGGCACATGCCATATCTTGTTGCTGTTATTAGCACATGCCATATCTTGTTGTTGTTATTGGCACATGCCATATCTTGTTGCTATTAATGACTGTGCCCATAGCCACTATCACCATTGTAACCATGCAGGGTCAGCTACAAACCTCCTTCAAGGACTTCGTATCAGCTACACAGGAGAACTCTACAAACCACACAGTAGATATTTTGATAGAGGATCAATTATTGTTACGTTATAGCTCCAGGCCTTGATGAACAGCCCCCTAGGAGCGAGAACTCCACAAACCAAACCTGAACTGAGCACGTCACTAGTTCTGCTTCTATTCCAAGAACTCCACAAACCAAACACTGAACTGAGCCGATTACTAGTTCTGCTTCTATTCCAAGAACTCTACAAACCAAACACTGAACTGAGCAGGTCACCAGTTCTGCTTCTATTCCATGAACTCTACAAACCAAACACTGAACTGAGCAGGTCACTAGTTCTGCTTCTATTCCAAGAACTCCACAAACCAAACACGGAACTGAGTAGGTCACTAGTTCTGATTCTATTCCACATCAAGTGTGTTTATTATCGACAAAACAATTATCAATTTTCATATTTTCAATAAATCGAGAAACAAGTCAGTCATTGCAAATCATGGAAAATTTGGAGTCTTCAGGTACTAAACTTACGAATGGACTTGCTCATCAAAGAAGAGCCGAATAGATACAAAATCCTTCAAGACCAAACTTCACAGGTTTTTATAAGGTTTGGGGGACTGCTGGTTTCCTGTATACTTCGTGAACAATTCAAGGCACACCGGAAGCTGAAACCAGCAGCCCCAAAACAAGCTCTCAGGACACTAAGAAGTTACTAAAGTGAGGCATACATTGCGTGTTTTAGGCACCTGCCATTTTGAAATTGGGGTCAAAACAATCTAGACACACACAGCACTGACCAAGCCTATTATTGGGTCCAGTGGCTAAGACGTACCCGCGGGTTTGAGAAGACTTCCACGGTCTGTGAGCTCCTGTTGATCAACGTGGGCAGCTGTAGCTCTAGCCTAGCCTGCAGCATGGCAGCAGCTCCCTGGAAGGCCAGACCTCCCCCTATCACCAGAACACTGCCATACAGCTTGTACTTCATCTCACCACTGCCTACAGGCAGCGCAACACATGACAAAATCCATGGAGAAATCTCAACCTGCATGTTTGTTCCAAGACAAGGTATCTACTCACTGGCACAGTCGATGCTGAAATGGACAGCCTGGTCCAGCCCTAGCAACTTCCCTGCCGGCACAGTCTTCAGCCTTTTTGTAGCCTCTGGTAACTCCCCCTGATCATTCCCACTTCCTCCAGCCACACCCCCATTAGAAGAGGACATACCCTGAACATCACCTTTACTTAGAGGTCCCATTGTTTTGGTCTGGAATCCTGTTCCTCCATCTGTGGTCCAGTGTCCTTCATCATAAACATCTTCACAATCGGGTTGGAGTGGTTTCTGTCCCCACATGAGGGGTGTGTGATCATCGGGAAGACAGAATACGCTTGGGAAGAAGACGCCCATCGGCGCATGAAGGGCCTCGTCAGATAATTTCATCTCATAGTCCAGCAGAATGCCGGGGGTCGGGGTGAGGACGGAAAAAGGATGTTCCTTGACCCCCCGTACGCTTGGATCCATGTGGCAGACAGACTCCTTGAGTTCCTTGATGAGCACACCGTCGAGTCGACTCTCTGGCGTGCACTCACTATAGGGCAGGTTGGTCTGGTAGGGGAAGAGGTCAGATGCGGGGGGAAAGGAAGAAGGATAGGGAGTGATAGGAGAGGAAGACGAGGGTAAAGGAGGAAGGGAAGTGGGAGGAGGGAAGTGGGAGGAGAGGAGTTGAGGAATAAGAGAGGAAAGTGGAGGGAGAAGAGAGAAGAGTGAAAAGATGAGAGAGGGAGGTACAACAGAAGAGGGAGTAATTGGAGAGCAAGGAGAAGTCAGATCATGCACACACCTTACCCACAAAACTACATCTACATAGTTAAGATAGGTGTCCATATTTTTATAAACTTACAAGATGGAGGTTATCTAAACACATGCAGAGCCACAGGTCCATGCCGAGGGAGTGCATGTAGTAGCTCGTAAAATATGTTTATTTTGCGAGGATATCAGACTGTCTTTTAGCACCGTACAACAAAGTTATAACATTTTGAAGCTTGTCAAGTGATTTTAGTCTCAGACTAATTGCCAAGACAGTGTGATGGAAGCAGCAGCGGTTCATGAAGGTCAAAGGTTAGCTCAAAGCGTCAGTCTTTCATGGAGGTCAATGGCTGGGTCAAAGCATCAGATTTCACAAAGGTCAAAGTTGGGCAACATACAGTATGCGCAAAACTCGCCAATGGAAGAGCCAGCACTGTCTCATGAATCTCTGCATGAACAGCTACAGCTACCAAAAGGAATGTGAGAAATAAATTGAGGGAGCACAGACAGAAGTCTCTGCATGAATAGCTATAGTTACCAAAAAAAATGTGAGAAATAAATTGAGAGGAGTCTCTGCATGAACAGCTATAGTTACCAAAAGAAGAAATAAATTGAGAGGAGTCTCTGCATGAACAGCTATAGTTACCAAAAGGAATATGAGAAATAAATTGAGGGAGCCCAGACAGGAGTCTCTGCATGGATAGCTATACATGTAGCTACCAAAAGGAATGTGAGAAATAAATTGAGGGAGCCCAGACAAGAGTTTCTACATGGATAGCTAACTACCAAAAGAAATGTGAGAAATAAATTGAGGAAGCCCAGACAGGAGTTTCTGCATGGACAGCTAACTACCAAAAGAAATGTGAGAAATAAATTGAGGGAGCCAAGACAGGAGTCTCTGCATGGACATGACTCCTATTTCACATGTCATGCAAAGCACGGTTAAGAGTTTCTATCCTGGGAGAAGCTTTTCAAGATGTCTTCTACTCCTTTACCAACGATTATTGTGGACGAGTGTGTGGGTGTGGCTATGGGTGGGGTCTCGCTTACCAATGATTACTTATTGTGGATGGGAGTGGCTATGGGTTGGGTCTCTTACCAACAATTATTGTGGATGGGAGTGTGTGGGTGTGGCCATGGGTTGGGTCTCCTTTACCAACAATGAATGATTGTGGATGTGAGTATGTGGGTGTGGATATGGGTTGGGTCTCAATTACCAATGATTATTGTGGATGCGAGTGTGTGGGTGTGTTTATGGGTTGGGACTCCTTTACCAACTATTATTGTGGATGCAAATGTGTGCGTGTGTGGCTATGGGTTAGGTCTCCTTTACCAATGATTATTGTGGATGCGAGTGTGTGTATACGTGTGTCTATGGGTTGGGTTTGAAAAGGATGAGATTTGCACCCGAGTTTAAATGCAAAATATGGTGTGTCAGTTATGCAATTTCATTTTTAGACAGAAAAAGAAAGAAAAAATCTGGTTTCTGGTTCTGGTGGTAGTGCATGTGTATGCGTACATGTACATGTATGTGTGTGTGTGTGCGTGTGAGAGAGCATTACCTGCTTCAAGAGGTAGTAGAACAACCTGCTTATATCACTTCCCCCGTACCTCAGAGTCACCCTGTCATCAAGCAGTTCAAATAATACATTGTATAATTATTATTTCTATGTAACTGCTGTACCTACAAACAAATACATGTATATACAGGCAGAGAGATAGGAAGGAAGGAATGAAGGAAAGGAATGAAGGAATGAAGAAAGGAATGAAGGAATGAAGAAAGGAATGAAGGAAGGAATGAATGAATGAAGAAAGGAATGAATGAAGAAAGGAATGAAGGAATGAAGAAAGGAATGAAGGAATGAAGAAAGGAATAAAGGAAGGAATGAATGAATGAAGAAAGGAATGAATGAAGAAAGGAATGAAGGAATGAAGAAAGGAATGAAGGAATGAAGAAAGGAATGAAGGAAGGAATGAATGAATGAAGAAAGGAATGAATGAAGAAAGGAATGAATGAATGAAGAAAGGAATGAAGGAATGAAGGAAGGAATGAATGAAGGATGGTAAAGGAGGAAAGATGAAAAGGAGGAGGAGAGAATGGAAGGAAAGGGAAGGGAAAGCAAGAAGGAAATAGGTACTAGGAAGGAATGAAGGAAAGGAATGAAGGAATGAAGAAAGGAATGAAGGAATGAAGAAAGGAATGAAGGAAGGAATGAATGAATGAAGAAAGGAATGAATGAAGAAAGGAATGAAGGAATGAAGAAAGGAATGAAGGAATGAAGAAAGGAATAAAGGAAGGAATGAATGAATGAAGAAAGGAATGAATGAAGAAAGGAATGAAGGAATGAAGAAAGGAATGAAGGAATGAAGAAAGGAATGAAGGAAGGAATGAATGAATGAAGAAAGGAATGAATGAAGAAAGGAATGAATGAATGAAGAAAGGAATGAAGGAATGAAGGAAGGAATGAATGAAGGATGGTAAAGGAGGAAAGATGAAAAGGAGGAGGAGAGAATGGAAGGAAAGGGAAGGGAAAGCAAGAAGGAAATAGGTACTAGCAGGATGTGAACCCAGGTCTTCTGAATTCTATGCAGACACTCGTACGTCTTGAGGCTGGTCAACAATATGTGGCGAGACGACGCGTTATTTTTGTGATACTGTGAACATGAAGTCGCTTAGCTTGAATGGACATGATTTCAATTCTAGCACTGGTTGGGACTTATCGGTTGACACATGCTGGTGTGCATTATTTGTGTGCACACACACAGAAAAGTTCTGCTTAAAGGAAGAGATGCACAAGGAAAGGTTGAGAGAGGCAGTGAGGAACTCTCCAGGTATACAGATGTATCCCACGAGTCATATACTGTAAGTGGTCTCACTTGCTATAAAAACCCACAAACTACTCACTCTGTGCATGTTGCGTTACTGCTCACCAACTGCCTCAAATTATAGAATGTCAAATATCTACCACTTGCCCTTAAACTGACTTATGTATCATTGTGGGTGACTTCAATTCACCTGACCTTGCCTGGCCTATACATTGCATGGTGACTTCAATTCACCTGACCTTGCCTGGCCTACATTGCCTGGTGACTTCAATTCACTGACCTTGCCTGGCCTATACATTGCCTGGTGACTTCAATTCACTGACCTTGCCTGGCCTACATTGCCTAGTGACTTCAATTCACTGACCTTGCCTGGCCTACATTGACTGGTGACTTCAATTCACTGACCTTGCCTGGTCAACACTGCCTGGTGACTTCAATTCACTGACCTTGCCTGGCCTACATTGCCTGGTGACTTCAATTCACCTGACCTTGCCTGGTCAACACTGCCTGACCATTAAGAAGAGACCGAGGCATTCCATCATTAATGCCACTCAGTGTTCACAAGAAGTTCCTTCTCAAACTCACCCCCCCCCCCAGTGAGATTCCGACGCAAGCATCCGATATGTTTGATGCCATCACCTCTTTAAATACGAACAGAGCCATGGGTACAGATGCTATCGGCTCTACCATTCTATCAAGATGTGCTTTAGCCCTTCATGACCAACTGACTCACATCTTCCCCTGAACCTCTCTCCCAAGAAGAGAGGCTTATTCTATCTATGGACTATACACAAGAAACACAAAATATTGGATTTGACCTGTTCAAAAAGGAATTGAAACAAGACTCCACCCAAATACTAAAACACAACAAGTGAGTTGACCCTTTACCACTCTAACCATATATGGCAAACATTACAAGGGCAGTGCTAAAGGGCATCCGCTGCTTGTGGTGGGCACAGTCTCAAATACAATACAGTTTTCAAATATGCAATATCCTTTATCTTGTTTCATGTTATTTTCTTATTCATTTTTTTGTTTCTACATATTAGTTGTTTCTATGTATATATTACAGTTGAGCAATGGAGGAAGTCTAAACCAAGTCAGAGCTTCAGGGTCTCCATGTAAACACTTGTTTCTACTTTTTTTAAATTTATTGTTGTTGTGTAGGCACAGTACGAACAGTAACATGTACATACACACTCCACATGTGCATACACCTACACACACCACATGTGCATACACCTACACACACCACATGTGCATACACCTACACACACCACATGTGCATACACCTACACACACCACATGTGCATACACCTGTACACACACACCACATGTGCATACACCTACACACCTACCACATGTGCATGCACCACATGTACATACACTACACACACACACACACAAATAAGGAGCTTTTCACTCGGGTCTGCAGGTACATGTATGTACAAACCAAGCATCCATAACATGAATATTCTTAACTTGGGATGGAATCATTGATTGCAGGCTAGAGCCAACACACATGTGCAGGTTCCTTCCCATAGTGACAGTGTTATACACACTTTCAATAAATGTATAGGTACACACTTGTGTTAAGGTTAGGGTTATGTGGTGTTAGTGCTACCTAGTGTTAGGGTTACATGGATTATGATTTCCTGGTGTTAGGGATACTTTACACCTAGTATTAGGTTTACCTGGTCTTAGAGTTACCTGGTGTTGGGGTTAGACATGCCTTCCTCCACACAGCAGATGTGTGTGACTTCTCCGCCCACATTCACTACACATGCGCTACTCAGCCCGGCACTGAATGTGGCACAGACACTCTCCTGATGCATGAAGGCTGAAGTGAACTCCATCCTCACCAACAGCATGTTCATCAGCTCCTTGAGGAAGGTACGGTCGATGAGGTCTGGTACCAGCAGGATCACATGATACGACTTAGACAAGGAGGGGTAGGAGGAGGGGGGACAGGGGAGGAGGACGAGGAAGGAGGATGAGGAGAAGGGGGACGGGGAGGAAGATAAAGGAGGAGGTAAAGAAAAGAGTAAGTCAGGTGTAGGTGAGTGGAGGAGAAAGAAGAACAGCGTGAGGAGGGAGAGAGAGAAGAGTAGCAAGATAGAGAAGGAGAAGGTTGATGATAAGGATGGAGGAAGAATAGCAAGATGGAGAAGCAGGAGGCTGATGATGAGGATGGAGAGATGAATAGCAAGAAGGAGAAGGTTGATGATGAGGATGGAGGAAGAATAGCAAGATGGAGAAGCAGGAGGCTGATGATGAGGATGGATACCATGTTTTGTACAACCTTTAGGTTTCCAGGATGCCTGGGAGTATCCTGCGATGTCCCTAGCTAGAGTGTCAGCCCTAGAATGCCCTCAACCTTGGCCCTACCCCTAGAATACACTCAGCCACAAGCCACAGCACTAGAACATCCCAAGCCCTTTCTCCAGGATGGATCTACAGTGTATGATGTTTAGTCAGTGAACTTCACTAGGCACATCCCGAGACACAGTCCTCATGCAGTGCTGGCCATGCAGGAGGCACCGAGGGAGAACATGCATGCTCGAGAGAGAGAGAGAGAGAGAGAGAGAGAGAGAGAGAGAGAGAGAGAGAGAGAGAGAGAGAGAGAGAGGGAGAAGGAAGGAAAGCACGAGGTTTGGTTGTCCACCACACAAATATACATGTACTGTACATGTATGCAACAGTCTTGTGGTTTATATGGTCATGGTAACCAGTTACAGTATGTGGACCAGCTATGTGGAGTGTTTGCATTTTACCGGGTAAAACCTATTTAACCCAACCCAGTGGGTAAAACCTGTGTTTTAGGTATTTTGCCCAGGTTTTACCTCTATTTTACCCGGGTTTTTTTTACCCGGGTATTACCCAGTGATATAAAACACTTATTTGTAGCCCTGTCACAGCCCTGTCCCAGAGCCACAAGTGTCTGGGTGGTGGTGGACACCAGGGCTATTTAAAAGGCAAGCAAATACCACAGGTCATCATTCACTGCTTACAGTTTAGTAAGTGTACTGCAATTACAAAAATGAGAAAGCCCAGAAACTTGTCTTCTGCCACAGGCTCCTGCGAGGACCTCAGGAGATTGACTATTAAATCTGTTTAACTTGCATATCAATTCGACTTTAAGCCCATGAATCTTCTTTAAATATTTAAATAAATCATTAAATAAAAAATATTTACTCTAGTAGACAACCTTGTCACTTGGTAAATAAATGCTGAGTGAAACACAGCTCCTGTTTTTGTCTAGTTCTTTACAGTTGCCATTTATTGAATGTCTTACCACCCTTCCTGATTACAGAGTTAAGTGAACGAACCAGCTTTTAGTGACCCAGCTAACTAAACCAGCTAATTGAACCAGCTATGTGAACGAGCTACAAGTGAAGCAGCTAAGTGAAGCAGCTAAGTGAACCAGCTAAGTGAACCAGCTAAGTGAACCAGCTAACTAAACCAGCTAAGTGAACCAGCTAAGTGAACCAGCTATGTGAACCAGCTAAGTGAACCAGCTAAGTGAACCAGCTATGTGAACCAGCTAAGTGAACCAGCTAAGTGAACCAGCTAAGTGAACCAGCTATGTGAACCAGCTAAGTGAACCAGCTAAGTGAAGCAGCTAAGTGAACCAGCTAAGTGAACCAGCTAAGTGAAGCAGCTAAGTGAAGCAGCCAGCTAAGTGAAGCAGCTAAGTGAAGCAGCTAAGTGAACCAGCTATGTGAACCAGCTCTAGTGGACCAGCTCTAGTGGACCAGCTCTAGTGGACCAGCTCTAGTGGACCAGCTCTAGTGGACCAGCTCTAGTGGACCAGCTACAGTATAGTGAACCAGCTATAGTGGACCAGCTATAGAGGACCAGATATAGTGGACCAGCTATAGTGGACTAGCTATAGAGGACCAGCTATAGAGGACCAGCTATAGAGGACCAGCTATAGTGGACCAGCTATAGTGGACCAGCTATAGAGGACCAGCTATAGTGGACCAGCTATAGTGGACCAGCTATAGTGGACCAGCTATAGGGGATCAGCTGGACCAGCTATAGAGGACCAGCTATAGTGGACCAGCTATAGTGGACCAGCTATAGTGGACCAGCTATATAGTGGACCAGCTATAGTGAACCAGCTATAGTGAACCAGCTATAGTGAACCAGCTATAGTGAACCAGCTATAGTGGACCAGCTATAGTGAACCAGCTCAAGTGGACCAGCTATAGTGGACCAGCTATAGAGGACCCGCTCTAGTGGACCCGCTCTAGTGGACCCGCTCTAGTGGACCCGCTCTAGTGGACCAGCTATAGTGGACCAGCTATGTATAGTGGACCAGCTATAGAGGACCAGCTATAGAGGGCCAGCTATAGAGGAACAGCTATAGTGGACCAGCTATAGAGGACCAGCTATGTATAGTGGACCAGCTATAGAGGACCAGCTATAGTGGACCAGCTATAGAGGACCAGCTAAAGTATAGTGAACCAGCTAAGTGAACCAGCTAAGTGAACCAGCTAAGTGAAGCAGCTAAGTGAAGCAGCCAGCTAAGTGAAGCAGCTAAGTGAACCAGCTATGTGAACCAGCTCTAGTGGACCAGCTCTAGTGGACCAGCTCTAGTGGACCAGCTCTAGTGGACCAGCTCTAGTGGACCAGCTACAGTATAGTGAACCAGCTATAGTGGACCAGCTATAGAGGACCAGATATAGTGGACCAGCTATAGTGGACTAGCTATAGAGGACCAGCTATAGAGGACCAGCTATAGAGGACCAGCTATAGTGGACCAGCTATAGTGGACCAGCTATAGAGGACCAGCTATAGTGGACCAGCTATAGTGGACCAGCTATAGTGGACCAGCTATAGGGGATCAGCTGGACCAGCTGGACCAGCTATAGAGGACCAGCTATAGTGGACCAGCTATAGTGGACCAGCTATAGTGGACCAGCTATATAGTGGACCAGCTATAGTGAACCAGCTATAGTGAACCAGCTATAGTGAACCAGCTATAGTGAACCAGCTATAGTGGACCAGCTATAGTGAACCAGCTCAAGTGGACCAGCTATAGTGGACCAGCTATAGAGGACCCGCTCTAGTGGACCCGCTCTAGTGGACCCGCTCTAGTGGACCAGCTCTAGTGGACCAGCTATAGTGGACCAGCTATGTATAGTGGACCAGCTATAGAGGACCAGCTATAGAGGGCCAGCTATAGAGGAACAGCTATAGTGGACCAGCTATAGAGGACCAGCTATGTATAGTGGACCAGCTATAGAGGACCAGCTATAGTGGACCAGCTATAGAGGACCAGCTAAAGTATAGTGAACCAGCTATGGTGGACCAGCTATAGTGGACCAGCTATAGAGGACCAGCTATAGTGGACCAGCTATAGAGGACCAGCTATAGTGGACCAGCTATAGAGGACCAGCTATAGAGGACCAGCTATAGAGGACCAGCTATAAAGGACCAGCTATAGAGGACCAGCTATAGAGGACCAGTTACAATAGAGGACCAGCTACATGTATAGAGGACCAGCTACATGTATAGAGGACCAGCTACATAGTGAACAATGTTGCTACGTAAGTAAATATTCCACAACATTGAACACCCTTACTTAAAGCAATGATTTGCACAACCTACAGTAGTATGCATATGCTGGTGAGCATTACGAAGGATGAGCTTACTTTGAAGTTCTTCTTGTCAATCTCAAGGTACTCCTCAATGGCTCTAGTCCACAAATCCTCAAGCATGTTCAGAACGAAAGAGAGGGAATGGCCTTCTCCGTGCGCCTTGGTCTCCCCCCCTTCTGGGTCCTGGGCGACATTGAGTCTGCCGTACTTGAAGGGCTTGTAGACCACGTAGCCCGAGGCCTTCGGTAAGTACAAGACCTACATAGAAACAACAGCTCCAGTGACATCAATTATGGAGGGAACCTACACTGTAGATATCAAGTAATTTTGTCAGACTTATATCTTGACTTTGGGTGCATGTAACTTACGGCTAGTCCAATTGGTACGCAAGTACAGTATATGTGGTGGTGTGTGTGTGTGGGGGGGGGGGGGGGGGGGGGGGGATTAGATAGAAGATATGTAGATATTACAAGATCCTTGAAGACATGTATCAAGGATATTTTAAAGGTTTAGATGTATGCGGGTCTTGCTTCCTCTTCACTACTGTACTGTACATACACCTTAGCTAAAGGTTCAAGGAATGCTAGAAGATGAGATCGGAGCTAGTAGGCCAACATGATTGTTTAGGGTGCCAGGAAGCTGCCAAGGCGGTGAGTTTTGCACAAGATATGAGCTTCTCTTTTTGCGTATTTTTGGCATCTGCTATTCTGCTATTTTGTAAAGTCAAACCAATATACATGTACATGTACATGTATGTATGCATATAGGAAGAGTACTTCATTCCCTGACTATCTGCCATTTACATTACATACTTACGATTCTTCAAGCATGCACAACTTCCTCTGCCGAAAATCTACACCTCACTTCACCACCTCCATCTAGACCTCACCTCACCATCTCCATCTAGACCTCACCTCACCACCTCCATCTAGACCTCACTTCACCACCTCCATCTCCACCTCCCCTCACCATCTCATCTAGACCTCACCTCACCATCTCCATCTAGACCTCACCTCACCACCTCCATCTAGACCTCACTTCACCACCTCCATCTCCACCTCCCCTCACCATCTCATCTAGACCTTACCTCACCACCTCCATCTAGACCTCACCTCTCCACCTCCATCTAGACCTCACTTCACCACCTCCATCTAGACCTCACCTCTCCACCTCCATCTAGATCTCACCTCTCCAACTCCATCTAGACCTCACCTCACCACCTCCATCTAGACCTCACCACCTTATCTACACTTCCGTCTAGACCTCACCAACTCATCTAGACCACACTTCACCATCTCATCTACATCTCACCTCACCACCTCATCTAGACTCACCTCTCCAACCCTCTCCTCACCACCTCATCTAGACCTCACTCCCCACCTCCTCTAAATATCACTCACCACCTCATCTAGATATCACTCACCACCTCACCTAGACCTCACCTCGCCTCCCACAACGCAGCGTGGCTGGTCGGCCAGGTTAGTCAGAGAGAGTTCGTCGCTCTCCTTCGCCACCGGATGCACACGAGCATTGAAGTTCATGTACTTTTCCCTGTCAATGGGATAGCTGGTCACGCCAAGAGCAGTTCGAGCAGAACTGACACTCTGACGTATAGACGCCAAGCCTTCAGTCCGCTGCGCCTCTAATTCAGGCTGACAAAGAAACAAAAGAGTCAGAGTTATAAAATACTGAAGTTCTTGATGCCATTAATAATGCAATTATTTCTCACGTACTTAATGACATGTTCGTTGAATAAAAATGTCAAACCAATTTAAAAAAGTTAGTTCTGGGATCTCTCTAACATTAATAATAATAATAATAATAATAGTAGTAGTAGTAGTAGTAGTAGTAGTAGTAGTAATAATAATAATAATAATAATAACAACAAATAAATAAATAAACAGTAACTTCGGACTTAAGTTAAATGATAATTTTATCGAAAACAACAAAAAAACCACAACAAAAAATATAATAATAATGAGATTTTGGATAGTTGGGGATTTCCACAAAATAATCTGTATAGAACTTACTTCAATAGTGTTGGAATGTTTTAAAACAAGGCTCTCATCTTGATATGCCAGACTGGCCTTCAGGGCCGCTTTCTCTGTGCCACCATTGACATCAGCACTGCTCTTGCTCCTATAGGCTATGAGATGAGGGATGGAATGAGGGGTGGGGTCAGCAGAGAGGCCAAAGTGCAAGTAGGAGGAGCCAGGATGGAGCACTATGGTGTCCTTATCACCAGGAACATTCTTATGAACCTGCAACAACAGACAGAAGTTATGCTAGAGCACGCTGTGTGTCAGTGAAGTCATGCTAGAGCATGGTGTGTGTCAGTGAAGTCATGCTAGAGCATGCTGTGTGTCAGTGAATTTATGCTAGAGCATGCTGTGTGTCAGTGAAGTCATGCTAGAGCATAGTGTGTCAGTGAAGTCATGCTAGAGCATAGTGTGTGTCAGTGGAGTCATGCTAGAACATAGTGTGTGTCAGTGGAGTCATGCTAGAACATAGTGTGTGTCAGTGAAGTCATGCTAGAGCATAATGTGTGTCAGTGAAGTCATGCTAGAGCATAGTGTGTGTCAGTGAAGTCATGCTAGAGCATACTAGTGTGTGTCAGTGGAGTCATGCTAGAACATAGTGTGTGTCAGTGAAGTCATGCTAGAGCATAATGTGTGTCAGTGAATTCATGCTAGAGCATAATGTGTGTCAGTAAAGTCATGCTAGAGCATAATGTGTGTCAGTGAAGTCATCCTAGAACATAGTCTGTATCAGTAAAGTCATGCTAGAACACAGTGTGTATCAGTGAAGTCATGCGAGAGTAGAGCGAGTCTCAGTTAATTAATTAAGCGAGTCTCAGTTAATTAATTAAGCAAGTCTCAGTTAATTAATTAAGTCATGCGAGAGCAGAGCGAGTCTCAGTGAAGTGAGCTTTCATTCCCAGCAGGTTATACACTTGAGTGAACGAAACTTGCTACAGTAGAAACCAACTTCCAATGGTGAAACTAAACGTTCTCGAGTAGAACTGAACTTCCTATTGTGGAACCAAACTCTTACAGCAAAAACAAAAAAATTACCAATGGTGCAACCAGACTTCCTTTTGTGGAACCAAACTCGGAATCTTGAACTGTCCGAGCACTGAAGGGAAGACTATGCAAAACTGACAAGAACTTCCGACATTATATATGTTTTTTTTATACATGTAGCACTCTTGATCTGTTTCTTGTTCATCAGCAATTCCTCTATTGACTAAACTCAGTCAACTTCTCTATAGCACCTGTGTAGCCTGTTCTCTGCCTGTGAGGGCAGCACACGCAATGATTTGCTACCCTTCACAACAAATGTACCTTCATCTCCATAGCTAGAGCACTTTGGGGAATTGAATAGCTGTGATAATGAAACTATAGCATCCTTTATCCAGACAGCTTTAGCATATTATTAGCATATTAGTTTAGAAACTCCCCCACTCAATTCCCCAGTGAGAGCTCGCCTCACAGCCAATTGTGTCCTGGTGATCCTTTACCTTATGAATGTATGCAATGGCAGTTTCGTGAAGTCATTTTCATATATAGGAATCTGTTTACAGTGCACCACTATTCTGTGAAGAACCCAGCTTGGAGTAGGTGTATTGTCAGTATTTCATTAGCTCGCATGCTAGTTCTAATTGAATCCTATGTCTCATAGCAACCCTTTACCTCCTCTGTGAGGAGAAGAGAGAGCACAGAGTTGTCCTTGCAGCCACTACAGTGGCAGTGATTAATTGGTACATACTTGTGGTTTGTGCAGGCGTGCGCGGAATTCGCTGACATGCTCTTCATTTCCATTGGGAGTTGAAACTTAAGGTGTAAAAGTTAGTTGATCTCCCTCTTGGTATGGAGTGGTCAGCTTCACAGCCCAAACAGAAAGTATCCCTCCTATTCATCTTCATCCTCTTGCTCTCACCCACATCGACACATCAGTTCCTTCTTTTATTGGCAACTCCATCCATTCAGTTCAACGATAGTGACCACCCCCCCCCACACCCCACCCCAGTTCAGAAGAGGATCACAACGCCAGAGAACTCGTGATAGTGAAAGTACTAAGCTTGCTACAAATCTTAGGTTTGTAGTTGGGATGGTAACGCATCATGAAAGGTTTACACGGCTCACCTAACTCAAGGCGGCTACTCGCACCATGCATCACAAATGCAACGTCTCCTCACCTGCGGTGGGACCTCAGAATTGTTATCAACCACTCTAGACTCTTGCTCGGTGTGTCCGTTGGGAGAACGCTTTCTAGGCATTGCAGTCGTCTCCAAGCTCAGACATTCACAAAAACTTCTTATTATTGCCCACCTCCTTTACCTTAAAGGCGAATTTGAACGATGAAGGTCGAGAGAATGCTCACGCCCATCCTGAATTACGACTCACACGGTGACACTTCCTCCACAAGTGGTTTCTAGACGACTTGCCAGTCTCTGTAGGAGGCAGGTCCAACATCCAGATGATGTTCATGATAATCTACACTTCTAAAAGCCAATGCCCCCCCAAATCATAACTTATGGCATGTTCTTTGTTAATGCAGAAGATTGAGTGAACTATACAAAACTAAATACTGCCTGGACTCATTCATTAATTATACACCAACTAATAGTTCATGTACAAGACCACAAAATATTGCAACATATAACAGGAAAAGCCTAGGATGTCACACATTTCGAATATTATTAAATTAAGAGTTTATTCAGCAGCAAAATGTTTCACTCCTTGACAATCTTGAGGACCCAATCCCATTCCAAGTAAACATTCTTGTCGTCATCTGTGAACTTGCTATTGACATTGAAAGAGCCACGGACAAGCATGCCTGAGGGAGCCTTCTCTGGTTTGGTCTGGAAGATATGTGGCTCTGTCTTAGGGCCGTAGCTGCCCACCATGATGTTGGACTTATCTGCACAAGCACACAAGAAGCAACAAACAGCGGCACCATTAAAAAAATTAACTCGGCATTAAACTAAAACTACAAAGATCGTATTGCCATGCACCCTCCATTACGATGATTAAAAAGAGCCGCCCCCCTTCCCATGATTATCAAGGAACACTATTGTACATATAGACATACAATTTTTTGCATTAAAATGTCAGGAAATTTATTAAACCTGAAATAATAAATACACACACAAAAAAGTGTGGCTCATGTCCTTCATAAAACTTATATATATAAAATGAAGAAAAAAAAGGGAAAAAATCGGCTGGTATGTCAACTATACTACTGACTTCTTAATTAAACTAATATCATTACTTCAACTTATATAATATATTTTTTGTTTTATAAAATTACAATAATCAAAATAATAATAATAACAATAATAATAACAACAACAACAACAACAACGATAATAATAATAATAATAATAATAGACCTACCGAGAGTAATACAAACGATCATTGCATACACGCCCAATACAAGATTTTTGAACTTGGGTAATCCAAGTTGATACCAGGGTTTTATCCATGGAAACACTGGACCATGCTGATAGGGCAAGGTCAGCATTGGCTATCCAAACAGAGACGTAAAGAACCTGCTTGTTATGGCTCGTGGAGTGCAAAGTGCACAGAGACAGTACAGGGGGCTGGACACAAAGTATTATACCGTAAATCTGGAATACTTCGGTGCTCAGAATAATCTGTAAGAAAATATTCCGTGTCAATATATTTTCATAGAACTCGTGTCTGACACAAGTAACCAAGAGACAATATGCAATTGACTTCTGAAGAGGATGGAAGCCAGCTGAAAAACTGTGGATGAGATTGCCAGCCCATTCTTGAAGAGGGAAACAGTTGAGGGATTGTGAAAAAGCCATTAACCAACACAGTAACCAAAGGAGAAAACAGATGCCGCCAATATTGGACACTTTAGGAAATAGTCGAAGCTGTGTTCACTTATCTGAACTTCGAATACCTTGTGAGAGATATTTCTAGAAGCTAGCTCTTTTCCTCCTGTGTGAGTGGCATAGCTAACACATAATCTTACCCACGTTATAATTATTAAAAAATATCCTCGCTTTTTAATTGTTTTGTAGGAAGTCTGTGATGAGATAGTGTATACATGCAAATGTTTGTAGTTAGCTTGTTGCTGGTGAGACGGGCCACAGTGCAGCATGCTGGTGAGATGGGCCGCCATGCAGCGTGATGATGCATTCTGAGATGGGCCGCAATGCAGCATGCTGGTAAGATGAGCCACCGTGCAACATGCTGGTGAGATGGGCTGCCATACAGCATGCTGGTGAGATGGGCCACTGTGCAGCATGCTGGTGAGATGGGCCGCCATGCAACATGCTGGTAAGTGCGGAGTGCAGCTGATGGAAACTTAAAAGCAGTTACAAATATCTGCAGTCTAGGGAGGAGCCAAGAGAGAAGAATAGGTAAGGTCAGACAGAGGTCACTTCATTTTAGCAACTGCCCTTTTGAATTGCAATAGTTTCTCAATAATCAACTTCCAACTAGCTCCTCGGCCTTCATCAGGATCTCTAATTTTGACTAAGTACATGAAGAATGTGTGTAACCACATCAAGCAAAAACCAACTGGTGACAACCCTCGCCAAGAAAATGACAATTATGTAACTGCCTTACAGCTATGTCACATGCAGGTACAGCCATGTCACATGCTGGTACAGCCATGTCACATGCTGGGCATGTCAAGCTAATCCTGAAAGACCACCTGTCTAAAGTATCACCTGAAAGATGATAAAACAACGCTCTCAATGATTCGGCTAGGTAAGCATCTAGTCGAAATGCTGGGAGAGCATATTTAGTTTAACAACACTAGTTATGTGACAAGTTGTTGAGGAGAAGGGAACCACACACCACCATTACAGGGCCATGCCACAGCAACCATTACAGGGCCATGCCACAGCAACCATTACAGGGCCATGCCACAGCAACCATTACAGGGCCATGCCACAGTAACCATTACAGGGCTATGCCACAGCAACCATACAGGGCCATGCCACAGCAACCATTACAGGACCATGCCACAGCAACCATTACAGGGCCATGCCACAGCAACCATTACAGGGCCATGCCACAGCAACCATTACAGGGCCATGCCACAGCAACCATTACAGGGCCATGCCACAGCAACCATTACAGGGCCATGCCACAGCAACCATTACAGGGCCATGCCACAGCAACCATTACAGGGCCATGCCACAGCAACCATCACAGGGCCATGCCACAGCAACCTTTACAGGGCCATGCCACAGCAACCATTACAGGGTCATGCCACAGCAACCATTACAGGGCCATGCCACAGCAACCATTACAGGGCCATGCCACAACAACCATTACAGGGCCATGCCACAGCAACCATTACAGGACCATGCCACAGCAACCATTACAGGACCATGCCACAGCAACCATTACAGGACCATGCCACAGCAACCATTACAGGGCCATGCCACAGCAACCATTACAGGGTCAGGGCCATGCCATAGCAACCATTACAGGGCCATGCCACAGCAACCATTACAGGACCATGCCACAGCAACCATTACAGGGCCATGCCACAACAACCATTACAGGGCCATGCCACAGCAACCATTACAGGACCATGCCACAGCAACCATTAGAGGGTCATGCCATAGCAACCATTACAGGACCATGCCACAGCAACCATTACAGGGTCATGCCATAGCAACCATTACAGGGCCATGCCACAGCAACCATTACAGGGCCATGCCACAGCAACCATTATAGGACCATGCCACAGCAACCATTACAGGGCCATGCCACAGCAACCATTACAGGACCATGCCACAGCAACCATTACAGGACCATGCCACAGCAACCATTACAGGACCATGCAACAGTAACCATTACAGGACCATGCCACAGCAACCATTACAGGACCATGCCACAGCAACCATTACAGGACCATGCCACAGCAACCATTACAGGGCCATGCCACAGCAACCATTACAGGGCCATGCCACAGCAACCATTACAGGGCCATGCCACTACAAATTTGCTACATCTCTGATGAGTATTCTCTCTCATGGGACCATCTGGTACACTGTTCTTTACTGCAGGATTTACCCCCATTATTCCTTCTCTGTTAGCCTCTATTGCTCAGTAGAATATCCCCCCCCCCCACCCCCCAACCCTTCTTTCTTTCTTATTTACCTGTAAACATTACAGGACCAACTCCCACTTGGTGGTGGAAGAACTACTCACATGGAGTCAATAATGATGTACATACAAAGATAATGCAACACAGCCACAGGAGGTCCACAAACCTTTCAGACCCATCTTCTTGCTCTTCTGAAAGTAGCGAAGACCAGACACAATCTCTCTCTGAACTCTGAACTGTAACTTGATGCTGAACATACATCCTTCGGTGATGGTGATGGGGTTCGTCTTCAGAGAATCCAGATCTGCAACAACAACAGATCCAAAGAAGGAAATAAAATAATATGCGAACACTCAACAGAAAAGCCACAAAAAACGATATATATATTTTCAAAACACACACCATAAATCAAATTTATGTGTTGACTCAAACCTAACCAGCATTGTCACATCACACTAGCATCCATTGCAATAGCAGGATAGCTAGTGGACACTAGGATATTCCATTGCAATAGCAGGATAGCTAGTGGACACTAGGATATTCCATTGCAATAGCAGGATAGCTAGTGGACACTAGGATATTCCATTGCAATAGCAGGATAGCTAGTGGACACTAGGATATTCCATTGCAATAGCAGGATAGCTAGTGGACACTAGGATATTCCATTGCAATAACAGGATAGCTAGTGGACACTAGGATATTCCATTGCAATAGCAGGATAGCTAGTGGACACTAGGATATTCCATTGCAATAGCAGGATAGCTAGTGGACACTAGGATATTCCATTGCAATAGCAGGATAGCTAGTGGACACTAGGATATTCCATTGCAATAGCAGGATAGCTAGTGGACACTAGGATATTCCATTGCAATAGCAGGATAGCTAGTGGACACTAGGATATTCCATTGCAATAGCAGGATAGCTAGTGGACACTAGGATATTCCATTGCAATAGCAGGATAGCTAGTGGACACTAGGATATTCCATTGCAATAGCAGGATAGCTAGTGGACACTAGGATATTCCATTGCAATAGCAGGATAGCTAGTGGACACTAGGATATTCCATTGCAATAGCAGGATAGCTAGTGGACACTAGGATATTCCATTGCAATAGCAGGATAGCTAGTGGACACTAGGATATTCCATTGCAATAGCAGGATAGCTAGTGGACACTAGGATATTCCATTGCAATAGCAGGATAGCTAGTGGACACTAGGATATTCCATTGCAATAGCAGGATAGCTAGTGGACACTAGGATATTCCATTGCAATAGCAGGATAGCTAGTGGACGATATTCCATTGCAATAACAGGATAGAGTCTAGTGGATACTGGACCAGTGGAGTGGGTGGGTGCAGTGAGCTAGGTCGACGCCCTTAACCTTCGTGAACGGAGCGTTGTTATGCTGGCTTCGATTGCGCAAATTAAGCACGCTTTCTTCTGCTTTTCAAGTTAGCCTTGATTTACAGAGATGACCTGTGCAGAAGACACAGCTAGTGCTCTAAATAGGCGGGCCAGGGAAAGCCTCGAAATGGCGAGAAGCTACAAATGTCGCATACTCAAACAATGCTAGTAGTATACGGCTTCACCTCGACCGCGCCCTAACAATGCATTTGGAATGCAATTTCTCCAATTATGTATATATATATATGTATATATATATATGTGTGTTAGCGCTCGTCAGAGGGTAACTGTTTCATGCAATACATGTAGTCATGGTCACTGGCTAAACAGTTACAGACTTGCAGGACATGAACTTTAGGCATAAGTTTCTACCGATAAAAAAAACACCTAATGCTGCTCATTTGACTTACTGGATAGATCACACACTAATGACTGCTCATTTGACTTACTTGATAGATCACACACTAATGACTGCTCATTTGACTTACTTGACAGATCACACACTAATGATTGCTCATTTGACTTACTTGACAGATCACACACTAATGACTGCTCATTTGACTTACTTGATAGATCACACACTAATGACTGCTCATTTGACTTACTTGATAGATCACACACTAATGACTGCTCATTTGACTTACTTGACAGATCACACACTAATGACTGCTCATTTGACTTACTTGACAGATCACACACTAATGACTGCTCATTTGACTTACTTGATAGATCACACACTAATGACAGTTCATTTGACTTACTTGATAGATCACACACTAATGACTGCTCATTTGACTTACTTGACAGATCACACACTAATGACTGCTCATTTGAATTACTTGATAGATCACACACTAATGACTGCTCATTTGACTTACTTGATAGATCACACACTAATGACTGCTCATTTGACTTACTTGATAGATCACACACTAATGACTGCTCATTTGACTTACTTGATAGATCACACACTAATGATTGCTCATTTGACTTACTTGATAGATCACACACTAATGACTGTTCATTTGACTTACTTGACAGATCACACACTAATGACTGCTCATTTGACTTACTTGATAGATCACACACTAATGACTGCTCATTTGACTTACTTGACAGATTACACAATAATGACTGCTCATTTGACTTACTTGATAGATCACACACTAATGACTGCTCATTTGACTTACTTGACAGATCACACACTAATGACTGCTCATTTGACTTACTTGACAGATCACACAATAATGACTGCTCATTTGACTTACTTGATAGATCACACACTAATGACTGCTCATTTGACTTGACAGATCACACACTAATGGCTGTTCATTTAACTTACTTGACAGATCACACACTAATGACTGCTCATTTGACTTACTTGACAGATCACACACTAATGACTGTTCATTTGACTTACTTGATAGGTCACACACTAATGACTGCTCATTTGACTTACTGTAAACCCAGAAAAGTTGGCGACCGTTTTATTTAGCGTTTTTGATATCATGCACATTTTAGCGACCATTAATGTTAACGTTTTATAGCATGAAAAACAAGGTGAAATCCTTGTGAAAATAAGAACAGTACATTAATCATTAATAAAGTCCATGATTCCAGGTTTTTTGAATGCTTGTTTTAGTCTTTCAGTATTGCATGAAAGATTGCTAAGACTGTTGATTAACCAGTTTGCATGCAGGGGCTTGACCAATGATGCACGAAGATTCACTTTAACAGCTGATATCTCTTTCCCACCATCCAGGGCTTCATGGATTTCATTAACATACCACCTGTCCTCGTGAAGGAGTCCTTCATTAATTAAATCTTCATTTACGCACAAATCAAGTGGCTGCAACTCTCCTGTGCAGCTTGCAGGAACAAACACTTGGTGGATATTGTTGTCTTGAAGCTTTTTAAGAACAGAACTACAGCGATGAGCTGCAAACACATCGAATATTGCCAATGCAGGCTGATCGTCAGCCAAATCCAGTATCGCTCTAGTAGTAGTGACATATGGAATGAATTGATAATTTGTTGGCTGCAGCTGTTGCTCCGTCGCCTTCTGGTAAACAAACTGAGCTACTGAGCTAGATCCACCAGCATTGCCTTTCAACCAACGAACAATCGACATAGCTGTATTGTAAGTTCGCAGTTGCTCGATCAAAACTCGAAAGCTCCTAATCAGCGACGACCTCGTGCTCTGCTGACAGCTAGCACGCGCGCGTGAGTGTTTTTGAACTTTGTACTTATATTGCCACAAATGTTGGCTGCCTATTAACTTAGCGATTTTCCCCTCATCGCTAAATTCGCTAACATTAATGGCCCGCTAACTTTTCTGGGTTTACAGTACTTGATAGATCACACACTAATGACTGCTCATTTGACTTACTTGATAGATCACACACTAATGACTGCTCATTTGACTTACTTGATAGATCACACACTAATGGCTGCTCATTTGACTTACTTGATAGATCACACACTAATGACTGCTCATTTGACTTACTTGATAGATCACACACTAATGACTGTTCATTTGACTTCATTTGACTTACTTGATAGATCACACACTAATGACTGCTCAGTTGACTTACTTGATAGATCACACACTAATGACTGCTCATTTGACTTACCTGATAGATCACACACTAATGGCTGTTCATTTGACTTACTTGATAGATCACACACTAATGACTGCTCATTTGACTTACTTGATAGATCACACACTAATGACGGTTCATTTGACTTACTTGATAGGTCACACACTAATGACTGCTCATTTGACTTACTTGATAGATCACACACTAATGGCTGCTCATTTAACTTACTTGATAGATCACACATTAACGACTGCTCATTTAACTTACTTGACAGATCACACACTAATGACTGCTCATTTGACTTACTTGATAGATCACACACTAATGACTGCTCATTTGACTTACTTGATAGATCACACACTAATGACTGCTCATTTGACTTACTTGACAGATCACACACTAATGGCTGTTCATTTGACTTACTTGACAGATCACACACTAATGACTGCTCATTTGACTTACTTGACACACACTAATGACTGCTCATTTGACTTACTTGACAGATCAAGCTCAACTTCATCCGTTCCTTCTGGACAGATGAACATCTTCTGGACAAGGACATTGGAACCTCCCTCATCTGCGCAGACAAGAACAAGGATGAACGGTGGTCACTCTAATTAGAGCAAACCCAGGTAGAGTTCAACAGATGTTAGATGAACCACTCTGTGTGCATTGCAAAGACTAGACCTCGTGTATTGCTCATGCAGGCCAGGTCAGGGAATCTCACCCCCCTGTAAAGGGGCCTATGTAGGCAGAGGGTAAGAATATCTCCTTTATAAGGAGGCCATGTATGCAGAAGAGAATAAATTTCTGGAAGTGGTCAGAGTATGTTTCCTTATTAAGGAGGCAAAGTGCCGGCTCCTTATAAGGAAGATAAGTAATTGGTCAGAGTATGTGATTCATGGTTTCGATGAGAGGGAGTGGGATGATAAAAGACAGTGATCATGCATCCATGATCTTATAATTAAATTATATGCATAGAAGACGGTCTCGGCTCCATAACAGTTTCAACTTTACGCTCGCACCATTACCACACATCACAACTACCAATCAAAATGTCTGTCACTATTCCTCGTTTTTCTTTGCACAGCAGTGAGGCTTACCATCTACACAGGTGAGCACAGAGTAAAGGCTAGGTTCACAATAACTTTTTTCTGCTGCGTCGCATCCTCAAGCATTCTCAAAGGTAGCGTTCTGCCGCATCCTCATGGTTCACAATGTTGTTCCAAGACGCACGTTGTGTGCGGAATTCCGACCTTTGACCTCGTTATTGAAGATGGCGAATACTCGAATACTTGGGAATCCAACTTCGACGACAGCTCTGAGAGCGATGAAGCACATCCATTGCTTAGAAACTCCGCTTAGTGTAGCTTTCTAAATAATGTACAGGTCGACAAAATCACGTGATGAAGAAGCAATATGATTGGCTGGACGGATGAGGACGCTTCACACCTGGACACAAGACACAAAAATAGAAAAGTCGATCTGAACGTCGCTAGAACGTGTACGGATGCGCACAGTTCACAAGACGCTTTAGGACGCGACGTTCGCTGTTTGCATCGTGTTGTGAACCAGCCTTAAGACACAGAGTGCAGGTGAACCTTTGTGGACAACTTCAGGGAGAGACAAAGTGAGTGGAGATGAGTGAGTCGACTTTGACAGATTATATCAACATGCTTACAAATGTCGACTGCAGACCCTCTTATCCAACACAACCACACACCCTGTTTGGATGCGTGAAGTTTCTGATATGTGAAGTAGCTGTTATGTATACATGTAGAATATGTTCTGTTCAGGATGTGATGCTGACAGCTATTTCAACTTAGCTCAGCTCAAAACAACAGCTAGAGTGAGGGGACACGGAGAGGGAAGGTTATGCAAAGTCTTCATCTTTTAATTGCAGCTCCAGCTACAAGTCGCTTTAACAGTGCAAATGGCCGAGTAGTGGCTGATTGCTAAGTGCCTGTTTGCCTGGCAGTATAAGGTTCAATTGCTATTGTGTGGCCTTCAGTTATGAGGCCAGATAAACCAGAAGAAGCCTAATATATAAGGAGGTATGTGAGGGCAAGTTTTGCAGGATCTACTGCACAGGGATTCATACAGGGATTATTATTATTATTTTATTTTTTTAAAGGGGAGAGAGAGACAAGCTAAGCTCCTTTGAAGCAATTTGTGTGTTTCAAAAGGAATAGGGAGTGCTCTAGGTGCCTTACAAGGAATAGGGAGCTATCTGGGTCCCTCCCCAAGGAATAGGGCGCGATCTGGGTCCCTCCCTCCCCAAGGAATAGGGGATCTGGGTCCCTCGCCAAGGAATAGGGAGCGATCTGGGTCCCTCGCCAAGGAATAGGGAGCGATCTGGGTCCCTCCCCAAGGAATAGGGAGTTATCTAGGTCCTTCCAACCTAGGAATAGGGAGTGATCTGGGTTCTGGGTTCATCTGGGAGTGATCTAGGTTCATCTGGGAGTAGGTTCATCTGGGAGTGATCTGGGTTCCACCCCAAGGGGGGAGGAGTCCGAGAATTTTACTGACACAATTACCTCCAGGAGCCGATGCTTACCTCCTAGAGCTGATGCTTACCTCCATGGAGCCGATGCTTACCTCCTAGAGCTGATGCTTACCTCCATGGAGCCGATGCTTACCTCCTAGAGCTGATACTTACCTCCATGGAGCCGATGCTTACCTCCATGGAGCTGATGCTTACCTCCATGGAGCTGATGCTTACCTCCATGGAGCTGATACTTACCTCCATGGAGCCGATGCTTACCTCCATGGAGCCGATGCTTACCTCCATGGAGCTGATGCTTACCTCCATGGAGCCGATGCTTACCTCCATGGAGCCGATGCTTACCTCCATGGAGCTGATGCTTACCTCCATGGAGCTGATGCTTACCTCCATGGAGCCGATGCTTACCTCCTGGAGCCGATGCTTACCTTGCTGGCTCATAATAGCAACAAAAAAAAGCTTTATCATGCATGTATGTGCCTCCGTTTGAAATGAAGGGGAAAAAAGGTATGCGAAATAAAGATGGGTCAAAGGTTAACCACATTCCTTTGGAACTCGTCAACAGTGGAACTATAGCTGCCATTAGTTGCCTAGCCCACCCAAATAAGGAGATATATTCCAGGAAATGACACCACTCCAGCAAGTTCGCCTCAAGGCTGATTTACAATATGCAAACCGCTTAGCACGTTGTTTTTAAATATTGTTAACACAAAAACACGTCGCATTGCATCGCGTGAATAGAAACGAGTTCTATTCAAGCAGCACTGCGACCAGTCAACTGCATCATTCTGGTGTGCTTTATTTGTCATTCTGGTATGCTAGATTTTGATTTTTCAGTAAAAGCTGATGATTTCAAAGCTGGACAATGAAAGGCTTATCGATGCAGTGAGAACTTTACCTAGTATATGGGATGCGCAAATGACACAAGCGCTGGCATTAATTAATTAATTAATGGGTGGAGTTCTGCTTGGGTGAAGGTTCAAGTTTGCTCAAGCGGCGACTCCGTTATTGTGAATAGCTAGAAGTGATGCCACGGCCCAGCAGCATATTGTGAACCAGCCAGCCTTCAGTGGAAGTATTCCCACCATAAAAACAATTCATTACTAAAGCTCTATCATTGTTAGTGTCTAATTGTTGTCTAATTATAGCCTCTATTTGTTACGCATCTAATTATAGCCTCTATTTGTTAGACGTCTAATTATAGCCTCTATTTGTTGTGTCCTAATTATAGCCTCTATTTGTTATGCATCTAATTATAGCCTCTATTTGTTGTTTAATTGTAGTTGTCTAATTATAGTCTCTATTTGTTGTCTAATTATAGCCTCTAATGTTGTCTAATTATAGCCCCTATTTGTGTATAATTATAGCCTCTATTTGTTATGCGTCTAATTATAGACTATTTGTTACTTGTCTAATTATAGCCTCTATTTGTCACGTGTCTAATTATAGCATCTATCGTGACCACGTAGGAGGTTCCCTTCACTGGCGGCAACTAAACAAAGTTGTAGATTTCATGTCCACAAATAACACGCTTCTCCATTCCTCCTAGTTCCCTGGTGTACATATTCTAGGCAATCTGTAACTACTTGACTTTGTCGAGCATGAGCATGAGTGCAACCTGCAAGAGGCCACTCAGGAAGGATACCCAGCACTACATGTGGCAGACCGTTCCTACAATACTCTGGGACCTTAGAATAGACCTAGCCCTAGAATTCCTAGACTACGTGATATTTGGTACTACCTTAGCCTTAGAATAGCACTAGCCCTAGAATACCACGGTCGAGATACTTGGGACTATCCTAGCCCTAGAATAGCCCTAACCATCACCCTGATACCAGGAGCCATGTCCTCACTTAGGATAGGATCTCAGGAATCTGAAGAAGCCCTAGGAGAAAGTGTTGGTCCTCAGCACGAAGGGGAAAAAAAGGAGGGAAAAAAAGAAGAAGAAAAAAAGGACGATAACATTTTATTATACATAAAACAAAAAACACCCTGTGGTACCACTTTATAGCTCCATAGATTCTGCACACTTCATGGTATGGAGTTGATATATATATAGCTCAAAAGATAGTTCTCTCTGTGAGCGCTCTTTTAATACAAAAACACAAAAAAAACTGTTGCATCAGGTATAACCAGGTCAAAGTTACAGGCAGTCAAAGTTGGGGACCTTAAAACCTCATGCCTGAATTCTCTGCGATTCTAGTTACATTGGAACGTGCTAAACATTACTTGTGGCAAGAGCCAACTCGACAAAAATGAGTGTTTTTCTTTAAGCACTAAAAGGTGAGTATGTCGTGGTCAAGCACCTGCGGTTGATCAATTTTATGACATTAGCCTGGAGAGTGTCAGACATAGAGATCCCAGTGAGGGAAATTTACAACCAAAATCTGTCTGTCCGAGTACAATCACTTTTGATCTGCCATCATAAAAAAATAAAAAATTATTTACAACTTTCATGTAACTCAAATCACCGAGCAATGATGCTAACACAATATAACTCCATAATGAACAATACAAGTATCAGATATCCAGTCATCTTAGTCATCAAGTTCACCTTCTTCTCATCCCTGTCTTCAGAGGTTTGGGCATCTGATGCTTAGATTAATTCATGTCGGGCACGTGCAAGTATTCTAGAGCATTCGTTAGTGTAGCTCGGACATTTTGACAGAGCATTGTTCAGACAGATGTTTGGAAAATGTCGGATGTCCGATTGTAAGTAGATCGCATCAACAAATCTGTCTAATTGCCACAAATGGCACTTCTGAACAGGAGGAGACATACATAGCCATGAACTCTACTTAATAAAGACTAGAGTCAACAGTCAAGAGGTTTCTTAAAAGAAACCAGCTTAAACAACCAGTATCCAGTGATGCCATAGAAAACCTGTGATGCCAACAGCCCAGAGTTGCCTCCCGAGCCCTTAAGAATGTGGCAAAGAATTTTAATTAAACTTTGCTCCTGGGGACCGTCCGTGGCCAGATATGCGTGGGGCTCATAACCCTCTAGCTCGCACGTCGAGCTAGACTGGGCTTTATAAAAATGGCTACCATCACAGCATTACCATCACAGCATGAACAGCACAGCCAACTGAAGTCTACCCTGTATACAACACAATACACCCTCCCTGCCACCATGACCTGCCTCGCCCAAAATAAATTTAATAGACCTTCTCAATAATCAACTTCAAGTTGATTCTCTCGATGTTTCGACACGATGCTCTAGCCTTCATTAGTCATTGTCAGTAAAATAATGACAAACGCCACCAGATGCATTGCCCATCAACACACTTATCTAGCATACCAACAACAATACAACAATAATACACCAGCCATTTCAAATCAAACAGGGCCAAGAGCATGGCAGCGTGTGTGTGTGAGTGATGTGTGTGTGTGTGTGTACTGTGCCCATGTACACATACTTGTAATGAGTATGCGGTAGATGTATGTATGTGTGTGAGTGTGTGATTTGTAGACGCACACACTCAAGGATTCGCAGATATGGCATTTGATATGGTACAGAGGAACTGATGAGACCCTGCGCATATTTAGTAAGGCAGTGAGCACTGTTGACAGTGAATCCACTCTACATGTCAGCTAACACAATATCTCATGTTGAAAGTATCGGGCATGATTTCATGAGTATGCTTTACTTTTTATCTCCATGGTATTGCCCGGATACCAGCCCCACTATTATGGGATGCCACAGTCAAGATACACATCACAAGCAGAGCTACAAAATACATAGTCATAGTATGGGCAATCCTGCTATCCTCTATGGGCTAGAGAGGTACTACACAGGGTTTCATTTAGAAAATTGTTCAAGGGGGGGCAACTGGAGGAATCTGGATTTTAAGGGGGGGCATGATGGTTAAAGATGTGACAAAGTTTCTAATGAATTTTAATAATACAATTTCAAAAGGGGGGGGGGGGGGCCATAAATGAAACCCTGCTACAGGTTAGGAGCCACGATTAGGTGGGCATCAACTTTGAACCCTCTGACTAAATTACTAATGAAAATTACTAGCGTAAATTACTAAGCGTACTAGTTATTATTACACTTGTTACACACAGGCATTGTTACACACAGGCACCTGTAACTATTTTTATTGAAAAAAACGTGACAGCGTCATTTCTCGAGCACTTAACTTACCCTTCACATCCTTCGTCGTCCCCAGAAGCTGCTGCTTGTACTTGTTCAGTGCCTCATCGTCCGCATCCATGTCTTGAATAGTTTGTAAGTCCACCTTTTTGGGTGCTTTGTAGCCCGGCGTCATTCCTTCTTCGCCCTATGTTACGTCGAGACAAAAACAACGGTTATAATGAGACCAGTCTTTAAGAGTGTAAGAAGAACGCACGTAGCAAACGCGTGTACATTTCAGTTAAAACACACACATGGTACAAGGAGTGGAAAAAGTGACGGAGTCACGAGGATGCCGCAAAAACTTGGCAAGGAGCGACACACACGTGGAAAACAAGGGTTCCGAAATCAGCTGTTTTCTTTGCAAAGAAAAGCAACCATGAAGAAACACAAAGGGACAAGTGGTTGGAGCCCCAGCCCTAGTAGCTGATGTATCAAAAATGTGATGCCTGACACATTGTACAACACAGACTTGGGCACGTGGGAGTCCATGAAGGCCAGTACACAGAGATGAGAGACCATGATGCCCAGTAAATAGAGATGAGAAACACGAGGCAAATATATAGAGAGGCAAGTATACAGAGATGAGAAACCATGACGCCAGTATATAGAGACGAGAAACCATGAGGCAAATAAATAGAATACAGAGATGAGAAACCAAGATGCCAGTATATAGAGATGAGAAACATGAGGCAAATATATAAAATACAGAGATGAGAAACCATGACGTCAGTATTATATAGAGATTAGAAACCATGAGGTAAATATAGAGGCAAGTATATAGAGATGAGAAACCATGGTGCCAGTATATAGAGACGAGAAACCATGAGGCAAATATAGAAGAAACCATGATGCAAATACACAGAGATGAGAAACTATGACGCCAATATATAGTCTAGAAACACGAGACAAATATATAGAATACAGAGACGAGAAACCATGAGGCAAATATAGAGGCAAGTATATAGAGATGAGAAACCATGGCACGTGTATATAGAGACGAGAAACCATGAGGCAAATATAGAGGCAGGTATATAGAGATGAGAAACCATGGCACCAGTATATAGAGACGAGAAACCATGGCACCAGTATATAGAGACGAGAAACGATGGCATCAGTATATAGAGACGAGAAAGAGATGGAAACCATGAGGCAAATATAGAAGAAACCATGAGGCAAATACACAGAGATGAGAAACCATGACGTCAGTATATAGAGACGAGAAACATGAGGCAAATATATAGAATACACAGACGAGAAACCATGATGCCAGTATATAGAGATGAGAAACCATGAGGAAAATATAGAGGCAAGTATATAGGGATGAGAAACCATGGCACCAGTATATAGAGATGAGAAACCATGGCACCAGTATATAGAGATGAGAAACCATGAGGCAAATATAGAAGAAACCATGAAGCAAATACACAGATATGAGAAACCATGAGGCAAATACACAGATATGAGAAACCATGACGCCAGTATATCGAGACAAGAAACAATGAGCTGAGTGAAGACCAGTGCACAGAAAAAGAAACAAGGAATAAGAGATGTAAACAAGGAAAAGTCATAGAATATCAGACACCGGCAAAACAAGTACTGCTAAGGTGGAAACTGGTCACATATTGATCTACTGCAACAGCTACACAACTCTAGTTTAATGATGGGGCTTAAAGAGTTTTCAAGGTGGAAGATGGTACCATTGGACTCAATTACTCTACCTCATCTCCTTCAGCTTCGACGGCTGTTGCTTGTAATTCTTCATCAGACATGGCTGGTGGTGATTGGTGGAGGGAGTAGAAGTTGGTGAGTCGAATGTCCTGTAGAAAGTTTGAATGTCCTGTAGTAAGTTTGGGAGAGGGGGTGTAATTAGATACTAGTTTGTCCCTGTCTTGCTAGGACTCTCTTGCTAGGACTCTCTTACTGAAGATAGCAGAAAATTCTGAATTGTATCTACACCTCAACATGCCTACTAACGTGGTGTGACCACTACGCCAGCTAAAAGAGCGAACTACACTTAGCCAAAAGGTGAAACTGAGAGGTAGATATATTCTAGTGCAATAGAGAAGGCTTCCCGAAGTAAACCTTAGGCCCAGCTCTATTAACTCACCCTGGCACTCTAGAAGACGTCAAAGAGCTTCAAGAGACTACTAGAGATCGAACTGCCGCGGATCCACTTCGCCCTCTGACGAATTCCAAAAAAGCAATGAGCCAAACTGGGCATGCGTAATTGGTCAAATAAAAGGGGAGTGGCTTGTATGTGAAGCGCTCTATTTTGAATTTCCGGAAAGACGATACATTCCAAAGCTTTTTGTATAGTGCCGCAAGTTTTGATATGTACACGATAAAAGCGTATTAAAATGGCACAATCTAGAGTATGGTCTAGGACCAGCACTTTTGCAAGTGGATCAAATCGTAGTACCAACAAAGCTGTGGCCGTTTCTGATATAGGTCCTCGCTCAAGAAGCCAGGATAATACTCAAAGCTGTGCTCATAAGACGGAAGTGTTTTTGGGAGCCCCAGTCCATGTCAGGGTGAGCTGCGACTTTACAAAGTAGTGACGAGGCCATGTATCACCTTAACTAAGTACCTAGCTGGCTACAGAGCTGTAGATTTGCAACCACGCCAGCACAGGAAGGAGTTTAGCTGTTGTTGTTTTCGTGCATTTTCCCACATCTTCCCCATGTAGTGTGCTAGGTACTTAGTAGCAGGTTTGGCAACCAAGTTGCAAAGATGCCGATAATTGCTCTCGTGTAGATAGTCTGGTTTTGCACCATGGAGCTGCAAACAACCATAGTAGCAGAGTATTAGTGACAGAGTATTGGTACACTGGCTGGAATGATGAGCTTGTTACTACCATATTGGGGGTTTCTTATTGTTAAGTACATGAGAAGGGTTTACACACCGAATACTGACAAAATTACACAAGATCATAATTTAAGGTTAACTCCTTAATTATCATGAAACACACATGCACACACACATATATATTGCTATATATAATCAATAGTGTTTGAACAAAGAAAAAGAAGAAAGTTACTGGCAACGATTTGACTGCTCCAAGTGAAAATCAAAATCACCAAGGTGTAAATTGGTGTTTTTTCATTGAAAATGCTTTCAGTCTGCAAATTAAGTCTTGTTGATAATCAATTAACTACCCACTAACGGATTACTAACACTAGCATTCCATGTAGTGTTTCCAGCATCTATATTTGGTCTTATATAATTTCTCCATTACATCAAATGCCCAACCGTTCTTTATTGTGATTTTTGTGATAGTCAAACAAGCCAATTTATGTGTTGCTGGAAATTATAGCTGCTGTTGAGTTGTAAGTAGCAGTCTTTTGCTTACTGTGTTGTGGGTGTGTGTTCATACTTGTTGTCCACATAATCCTAGCCCTATATATTGCCCTGGCCCTATATATATATATATATCCTTAGCCCTATAGCCCAAGCCCTATATATATATCCTTAGCCCTATAGCCCAAGCCCTATATATATATATATATATATAGCTTTAGCCCTATAGCCCAAGCCCTATATATATATATATATATATAGCTTTAGCCCTATAGCCCAAGCCCTATATATATATATATATAGCTTTAGCCCTATAGCCCAAGCCCTATATATATATATATATAATATATAGCCCTAGCCCTAGCCAGTATTGGGTCGGCAACATCTAAGAGAAACCAGTGATTTCCTTCGACATCGCTCCAACAACTGCCCATGAGCTTGGAAGTGCTAACATCAGTACACTCTTATGAAGCATAGAGCCAACCAACTGAAAATAGTATCAGCTCAGTGAGAAACCACTGCTTGGAATACATCGGTCTCTCTTCCCTGTCATCCCAACAGAACTCTCTATAGGATATGTGTATTTGCATACACACATCACAACCAGCAGCAGATTTTCTGTGTTTCAAAGTTGGCTCTTTGAACCTTATGTAGTGTACAAGTGTGACTGGGTCTATTGGCCCAGTGGCCAAACTTTACAAGTAAAGAGAGCTCCATGGCTCCCCCCCCCCCCCCCCCCCCCCCCAGGGTAATCTGCACACGTAGCTCAGGTATAGACAAACCTTGTTGCTCATACGGACATGCGTGGTGTAAGAATATGAGGTGGTTCTTGTACTTACCTTGCCTGCATTGATGTGTGGGACAGGGATGGTGTTTGCTCCAACTGGCAGTCCATATATTAATTAATGCAATGACTCAAAAACCACTTGTTGGATCTTCCAAAACTTGGTAAGCAGATTGAAGTGTGCACCTACGTAGGAGCAGGTCTTAGGGCAGGGTCTGCATCCCACTGCACTGGTTTCCATTTGTGATGGGGTCGTGTTGTGTGTCTCAGATGCAGAATATTGTTCAGAGGATGTTGCACTCGGAGCACGGAGTCCCCATCAAGTCTCACAAGAGACATCTCATCTCTGCCATCCCCAGTGCTTTCACAGGTAAGTGCAGCGACTCTGGGTCATCCGGGAGACAGCCAAGCATAGAGGGACTGCCCTGTAGAAATACTCAATGATAAAGAGGGAGGGTCAGGCTGCCCTAACATTTCCTAGGAAATGCCAGGATATCCAAGAGTACTAGCTATTGAGCCTGGATATCTATCACCATAGCTCTGGCCCTAGCCCTAGAATGCACTATTCAAATGCCCTAGATGGCCCTAGAATACCCTACTACTGATTCCAGGGTCCATGTTGTTTAGTCAATTACCGTCACCAGGGATATACCGGGATAGTGACAAGTATCCCAGGAAGATCCCGGGATTATCTCGGCAACATCCTGGGAATAACCCTGAATGTCCTAGAAAAGGTTGTGTCAGTGCTGGCCATATATGGTGATGATCAAAGCAGGTAGTTGTGTAGCAGCTAGAACTGAATGATATACGACTTAATTAATGGCAATTCTATAACGTTTGTTTTAATAATTTATTTATATTGAATGTTATTATCACAACCAACCACAAATGAAGTCTGCATTCAATTGGTTATTGCTCACTGTGCGCAAGAATTCTAGCCACCTTCGCTGCTGCATATCGGTTATGAGCCAGCTGCTCTCCTCGAGAGTGCCGGCTTGTGTGCCTCTCTATGAGCATTCAGAGGCGTGGACAGCGTAAGCATCGCCAAATTAAACTGAAAAATTATAACTTCTTTAATTTTTACTCCTGCACTCAAGAAAAGAACTCAAGAAAAGAGAAAGTTGCTCTCACATAAGATGCCACCAACTACGTGTGTTGCTCTCACATAAGATGCCACCAACTACGTGTGTTGCTCTCACATAACATGCCACCAATTATGTGTGTTGCTCTCACATAATATGCCACCAACTACGTGTGTTGCTCTCACATAAGATGCCACCAACTACGTGTGTTGCTCTCACATAAGATGCCACCAACTACGTGTGTTGCTCTCATATAAGATGCCACCAACTACGTGCGTTGCTCTCACATAAGATGCCACCAACTACGTGTGTTGCTCTCACATAAGATGCCACCAACTACGTGTGTTGCTCTAACATAAGATGCCACCAACCACGTGCGTTGCTCTCACATAATATGCCACCAACTACGTGCGTTGCTCTCACATAAGATGCCACCAACTACGTGTGTTGCTCTCACATAAGATGCCACCAACTACGTGTGTTGCTCTCACATAAGATGCCACCAACTACGTGTGTTGCTCTCACATAAGATGCCACGCAACTACGTGCGTTGCTCTCACATAATATGCCACCAACTACGTGCGTTGCTCTCACATAAGTTGCCATCAACTACGTGTGTTGCTCTCACATAAGATGCCACCAACTACGTGTGTTGCTCTCACATAATATGCCACCAACTACGTGTGTTGCTCTAACATAAGATGCCACCAACTACGTGTGTTGCTCTCACATAAGATGCCACGCAACTACGTGTGTTGCTCTCACATAAGATGCCACCAACTACGTGTGTTGCTCTCACATAAGATGCCACCAACTACGTGCGTTGCTCTCACATAATATGCCACCAACTACGTGTGTTGCTCTCACATAAGATGCCACCAACTACGTGTGTTGCTCTCACATAAGATGCCACCAACTACGTGTGTTGCTCTCACATAAGATGCCACCAACTACGTGTGTTGCTCTCACATAAGATGCCACCAACTACGTGTGTTGCTCTCACATAAGATGCCACCAATTACGTGTGTTGCTCTCACATAAGATGCCACGCAACTACGTGTGTTGCTCTCACATGGCAAACTTTTCCGATCGATGACATTTTTAAAGTGTGTTGTTGTTGTTGTTGTTGTGTTGTTGTTTACAATCACTTTATGTTGTTGTTGATATTTACTCTCCAGGTGCTGATGTTGTGACTTGGTTATCGCGAAACCTTTCAATCCAAGCTAAAGGTGTGTGTGCTTGTTGTGTGTGTGTGTGTGTGCTTGTTGTGCGTGTGTGCATGTGTGCTTGTTGTGTATGTGTGTGTGCTTGTTGTGTGTGTGTGTGCATGTGTGCTTGTTGTGTGTGTGCCACTCTGTCCATTGTTTGTGGTACCAGCTCGTAATTCCTTCTTTGTGCCTATTGGCATCAGTGGCATCATTTAGAATCGCCTTCCGCCCCTATCCCCCCATGGAAACAAGAACACAATACCATTCATCACTTGAGAGTACACCACCACAGCCATGAAGGCATGTGTCTCTGGGAGAAGTGCTGGTGCTGACATGCATGTACATGTATATACAACACATGGTGTGAGTTTCTCCCACCATGTGTGCAATATCAGGGTGAGGTAGGAGTGGCATTTGCCTTCTCCCCTTAATCCTGACCCCTCCCCCCTCCCCTTAAAAATGACTTAGATAATGTATACACATCCTTCCCCCCTCCCATAATTTTAGTTTTACAAGCCCCCCTGATTCTCCCCCCTTCCCCCTTATCTTCATAATTTTAGCCCCCCTGATTCTCTCCCCCCCCCCCCCCCCCCACCCCACCCCCTTATCTTACATAATGGATTCTTTAAGCAAGTGAGCAGGTTCTGCAGAATAATTGGCCACAGGAGCCAGAGCTTCCATTTGCTGCCCACTCACTGAGGAGGCCACTTCCACACTTCTGTGGTGAACATTGGACTTTTGTAATTCCTTCCAGTTTAAAAATAATTTTTATTGAAGAAGTTGTCTGAACAGCTGGATGACATGGGGAGGGAGTGAGGGGTGAGGAGGTAGGTGTGGTGGGGATGGGCAGGGATGGAGGGGAGTGGTGGAGAGGGAGGGGGGACTGGGGAGAGAGGGGAGGGGTGGGATAGTGGGTGGGTGGGAGGGTGTATGCCTTAATCATTTACTGACTTTATTCGTATGCGTTATTTTGTTTATCTGGGAGTGCTGGGAGTGGGGTGAATTTCTGTAGGGATATATATATATCCCCTCACCCCTTTTCCCATTTGTTGGAGCCTCTGTGTGTACAGTGGCCACCTCTTCAGGAACACACACACTCACTGCACTGTTTGGTGTTGTTGCTGCTCACGGCTTCCTGCTCATTCCTGCTACTGTTCCGTTGTTGTCTCTGCCAGGCTTTCATCTCTCTCCGTGCGTGTTGAATATCAGCCCTGTCTAGAAGTTGGTCTCTCTGCCAGGCTTTCATCTCTCTCCGTGCGTGTTGAATATCAGCCCTGTCTAGAAGTTGGTCTCTCTGCCAGGCTTTCATCTGCCTCCTTATGGTGACTCGATACATGTTTAGATGAGCTGTCTCTTCAGGGATTTCATCTATCTGCTTAGGGTGACTAATATGTTCAGGCATTCCATCCATCTCCTTAGGGTGACTCTAGATAGGAGTGTCTTTTCAATGGATTTCATCTATCTCTTATGGTGGCCTGAGATATGTTTAGATGAGCTGTCTCTTCAGGGATTTCATCTATCTCCTTAGGGTGACTCTAGATAGGAGTGTCTTTTCAATGGATTTCATCTATCTCTTATGGTGGCCTGAGATATGTTTAGATGAGCTGTCTCTTCAGGGATTTCATCTATCTCCTTAGGGTGACTCGAATCGTGTTTAGGTGAGCTGTCTCTTGCAGAACTTTCATTCCTGACATTGCTTGCTTGGTAACATTCCACCACCTTTCTGCTGGGGCTCTGATGCTTTGTTACGATGGTGTGTGTGTTCCATTGTGCGAGAGAGTGGATGCACTGACATGCACCGACATGTCCCCAACCCTGTCATCAACTCTGCATACAATGCGACCTCAGGTCTGAGCACTTGCGCACAACGGGATGTCAGATGGCGCAGGTCTGTGTAAGCTTTGCTGAACATGACGATTTATTTTGCCATGTTTCCTTAATCTGTAATCACCTTCATTTAGTAACCCCTTTATTTAGTGGCCTCCCTCATTTAGTGGTCTCCCTCATTTAGTAGCGTGACTCATTTTAATAGCCACCCTCATTTAGTAGCCCCCTCATTTATGAATAATTTTTTAAATCTCCCTCAATCTAACCCTAGCCCCAGGCCTAATTTGCAAATCATTATCCCTCCAAACTTCCAGGGCGAGGTTGATGGCCCGCTGGCATTTCCTTCAATAAGGCCTAATTCTAACATGACTACATACACATGCAGTTGTTTACAATAGAAATATGGTAAGCTTCTTTTGCATTTCAAGGCTTCTCTGGTTGCATGTAGGGTCAGTGGACCAGATCCAAGAAGTGGTTGATTAAATTTGCCCTTCAATGCAATTATCAACTATCCTGTGGCAGGAAATGTAGGCAGAGAAGTTGGCAGAAAACTTTATTAATGTGTGGGCAATCCAAGCTCCATGAAGTGCCACCAATAAAAGCACACCCATGTTGGGTACCCTCTTTTGACCATATGCATGGCAACCATACTGAAGTGCCAAGTTTTAGCACCATCCAATATCTAATAGTGTTTGAATTATTAAGCAGCTGTCAAGTCTGAGCATGAACATGAAAGGGCTGAAGTTTAATTGGTGTGCATTTTATAGACTTCCCTGGTATGGTGTTGTTATCTAACGAGGTGCCCTTCCAGAGCCTCGTCCAGCCTGGAAACCAAATACCCAGGCCCGTACAGGGTACCTGCCAACTTCATTTTCGCAGGTCTACATATTAGGACATACAGTGTACGTACCGAGTAAGTTCTGGAATTCTGCAGGGGGTGGGGAACCTATAAGTAGGGCAGCTAGCAGCCTCTGTGCCCAACTAAGTTATGGCAAGGGCAGCTAGCAGCCTCTGTGCCCAACTAAGTTATGGCAAGGGCAGCTAGCAGCCTCTGTGCCCAACTAAGTTATGGCAAGGGCAGCTAGCAGCCTCTGTGCCCAACTAAGTTATGGCAAGGGCAGCTAGCTGCCTCCGTGCCCAACTAAGTTATGGCAAGGGCAGCTAGCTGCCTCCATGCCCAACTAAGTTATGGCAAGGGCAGCTAGCTGCCTCCATGCCCAACTAAGTTATGGCAAGGGCAGCTAGCTGCCTCCGTGCCCAACTAAGTTATGGCAAGGGCAGCTAGCTGCCTCCGTGCCCAACTAAGTTATGGCAAGGGCAGCTAGCTGCCTCCGTGCCCAACTAAGTTATGGCAAGGGCAGCTAGTAGCCTCCATGCCCAACAAAGTTATGGCAAGGGCAGCTAGCTGCCTCTGTGCCCAACTAGTTATGGCAAGGACAGCTACATGTAGCAGCCTCTGTGCCCAACAAAGTTATGGCAAGGGCAGTTAGCAGCCTCCGTGCCCAACTAAGTTATGGCAAGGGCAGTTAGCAGCCTCCGTGCCCAACTAAGTTATGGCAAGGGCAGCTAGCTGCCTCCGTGCCCAACTAAGTTATAGCAAGGGCAGCTACATGTAGCTGCCTCCGTGCCCAACTAAGTTATGGCAAGGGCAGTTAGCAGCCTCTGTGCCCAACTAGTTATGGCAAGGGCAACAGCTGGCAGAGTTTCAGTGTATGGTAATAAAAGTTCCCCCACACCGATCTTGTCCCTCTGTCTACTTTTGAAACACCTTTTTCTAGTTCACCCCGGGATTCTGGTATAGTCCCAAGTATCCCATAGTTACCCTGTAAATCCAGTAGCAGCACTGCCGCCCAAGCTGTAGTTTGTCTTCTAATAAACTCGCCCACGTGGATGACATGCCCATTTTGGTGATTGATGTCATTTTGACATCAACAAGCCCTATATTTTTAATGGGACAGGTTACTGTTGTTGATCATGAATATTCATGAGTAAATCCCCCCCCCCCCCCTCTGCACTTGATTACACATTCAACATGTAGGAAACGCTTTTGGGGACATCAAAGAACAGCAAATACTAACCTGTTTGAAGCCAGGGTGTTGGGGTATGAATGGGCAGGAGGTTTCTGTGGTTACTGCTAGGCAGCTGAGCTGTAAGGTTAAGCTTTACAGCCTGTAACTTCTGCATCAACATTTGTAGCCCACAGTACCCAGCTTACAACTTCTGCATCAACATTTGTAGCCCACAGTACCCAGCCTATAACTTCTGCATCAACATTTGTAGCCAGCCTACAACTTCGGCATCAACATTTGTAGCCCACAGTACCCAGCCTACATCAACATTTGTAGCCCACAGTACACAGCCTACAACTTCTGCATCAACATTTGTAGCCAACAGTACCCAGCCTACAACTTCTGCATCAACATTTGTAGCCCAGCCTACAACTTCTGCATCAACATTTGTAGCCCACAGTACCCAGCCTACAACTTCTGCATCAACATTTGTTTGTTGCCCACAGAATATACCCCATAACTACAGACCTACTCTGTTTATAATGAGCCTGAGGGCATGTGGTGTGAACGAGTTCCACTTGGAAGTCTTGCTATTGGCCAGTTGCGGGGCCTCTTGGTTGTGCAAGATTGCTGCCACTAGCAGGTGCCATTGTCTTCTTGTTTGGATTTCCATGGCCATAAGTGTCTCTCCTCCTCACTCGAGTAAGCTGATAAGCATTTTAGCCCTAGCCCCAGCCCTAGCCTCAGCCCTAGCCCCATCCCTATCCCAGATCCAGGCATCATTTGTACATGTACATGTATATATATTAAATCTTGGTGCTTCATCTCTTCGCTTGACCATGACCAACTAATCCCAACATTTCCACTTCAAACAAACATTAGTACGGTTAGAATGCCTCTAATGTTGTTCTTCAGTGTCTCCAAGTTGTGTCTCTGTATCTTAATAGAGCATGAGGGGGAAGGCATTTGCCTTGAATGTTCAGTAGCCTGCCCCCTTGACTCCACATCTAAAACTAGATATGCAACACATCTGATTTCTTACGGTTATGTTAAAGTCATGTGACTGTGTTAAGGTCATGTGACGTAGAAACAGCAAATGTCTTGGATGTCTTGCTCATCATTTGTGAGCGCTCTAGCATCGTTGATGACTAGCTTGGTTGCCTAGAGACCATAAAAGTTGGGGGGGGGGGGGGGGGTTAGGCACTCGGAGGGCCCAGTGTTTAGATCTAGTATCATATGGGGGAGTGGTGATCGGTCCCCCAATATTTTGGGTGAAGAAGGGGACCGGTCTGTCCATGTCCACCTTTTTGGTGGGGAGGGAGACTGGTGTCTTCATGTTCTCAAATGAGAGGAGGATTTAACTTCAACTGCTTCACCTCCGTTGATGTCATACAGGGGCGGATCCAGGGGGCCGGGGGCCCCCCTCCAAGTTAATGATATTCATTATGATTTTCCCCCTTCTGGTACAGTATTTGTTTTTTAGCATAATAATATTCATGAGGCAACAGGTAAAATACAGCAGGCATTAGCAACTGTGATCAACACCTGATCAACATTTAGCACAAGATGAGAAAATGAGTGTTTGAGGTGATATAGGCCAGACCTTCTGCTTCTAACCTTCAAACTTTTTGTCAGCAAGCATACAGTGTGGCTTTCTATCTGAGCAGTGTCAGTGAGTCTTGCACCAGTTGAGTCAGATCATGTCTAAAAGGGCCTCTATCTCAAGAGAACCTCCTGTAAAGGGAATGGCCAAGACCATGGATCAACGCCATATTTTTCTAGCGAGAAGTAAGCTATATAACTAAGTTTATTACATATGAGACAGAGTAATGTAACATGACCAGATTGATTTATTGTTTACTTTAGTTCTGGTCCAGCAGTGCCTCTCTGCTTCATACATCCCATTCAGTCTGGAGTGGTGCTGATTCTTTATCAGAAGATGACCTCTCTAACTCTCTTGTAGCTTGTGCTAAAAGCAGTGCAGTTGTGTTGGTGAGTAGGTGATGGCACATGTACCAATTCTATTGTTGATGTTGAAGAGATTGGTATATATAGGAAGAAGCAGTGGTGTTTTGGCTTCAAATTCAAGTGACATTCATCCTGATGTACATTCGGGAGACTTAGGCCAGGTAGTACACTAAAATCTCTGAGAAACCTCAGCAATAATGAGAAATTGTTTCTTCTCAAAAACCATTTTATTCCAACCGAAGGATTTCAATTCCCCACACATCCTTCAAAGCTTAGAAACTAAATTGTTTCAGAAGAGTTGGCTGGACAAGTACAAAGGCCTAACGTATTCTCGGTCACAAGATGGTGGATTTTGCTTGTTTTGTGCACTATTTGGGCAGGGTTTCATACAGGGGGTGGGGGGACCTGAGATCCCCCCCCAGGATTTTCAAAAATTATGATGTCATATTATAATTAGTGCAACATTGACATTTTGCTAACATTATAGTAATTTGGAAGACAGAATTTTATAAAGCAATACGTTTAGCAAGTGACTAAGTGTGGCAAATGTAGGCCATACCCACAGATAAAATCAGTGGCTAACACTTTCAGTATAGTGTGCTAAAAGTGGGCATTGGAAAAAAATCTAAGCTGGATACTTTTCTGTCCCCCCCCCCCTTCCAACCAAAAATCCTGTATGAAACCCTGTTAAATGGGCAATATGAAGCATCCGTAAAAGAGTTAGGGGTTCTGGTCATAGGCCTCTGACAAATTTTAAGAATGCGATTGAGAAGTTAAATGATCATTTTCTTTCCAAGATTAGGAAGTTCCACCAGCTAGCTATGGAGAAAACAATGGCATTTGCTGCTGTGAAGGAGAACAGAGTGGCTTCCATTGATCAACAAATTAGTTCAAGCTGAGCTGATGGAAACCGCTTAAAGCTCTGTTCCATTGCTTCAACTGTCATTTTTTGTTGGAGACAAGCATTTGCTTTTAGAGGACATCATGAAGAAGATGGGTTTCAAATAAAATCTGAAAGTTCAGTGAGACGAGGCAACTTACTATCCTTGTTGATTTTTCGCATCGATTCTGGTGATGAAGTTCTCAGAGAACATCTGCGACCATGTGATCGTAATGCAATGTACACCAGTACAGAAATACAAAATCAAATGATCCAAATTTGTGTGAATAATATTCGCAATAAAATTTTACAAAAAATCAGAGAAGCTAAGTTCTATTCTGTTATAGCTGATGAGGTAACTAATTGAGCCAATGATGAGAAGCTCTCCATAAGTATTTGATTTGTTGATGGTTACACTCCACAAGAAAAGTTCCTTGGTTTTTATGAGTGTACATCTGGTGTCACAGGTGAGGCTATAGCTAGTGTTCTGCTGCAGCAGCCGAGTTCATGCTATTACTTCCTTCAGCAAACACTAGTGGAGCATCCACAGTGACACACTCATTTGATTCTCTTTTGGGGTTCTATGAAGACCCTTCCATCAGCTTTTTGATTTTGAGTTCGACATGTGGAAACAAAAGTGGGAAAGTCAGACTCAGCTGGCCTCTGATCTAGATGCCCTCCAAAAAGCCCTGCAACATACAGACAAGGATTTTTCTAACATTTACGTACTTCTTCACATCATGGTCACTTCCTGTTACCAGCTGCGAATTGAACGATCTATTATCATGCTAAGATTGTTAAAAGCACCACTCCATGGCACCATGGGGCAAGAAAGACTGAGTGGGTTAGCAATGCTCTGTAATCATCAGGATATAGACCTTACTCCTGAAGAAGTTGTCGAGGAATTTGCTTGATGTCATCCCCGACACATGCTGCTGTAACTCAATAATTTATGTACTTTACCTTATAATATTTTGTAATACTTCATTGCACTTCTAAAACCTGTCAAGCTTTGGCAAGCATCTTATTTTGCAACCATTATTTGGCAATGTGGCGACTTTCCGGACAATGTTTTGCATATTAGCCGCCCCTGCCACCCCGCCTTTTAAATCCTGGATCCTCCCCTGCCATATACAGGTAGCACTTTTTTTAAATAACGATCACGAAATGATCACGAAAAAATATTATATTTTTAGCTATGTTCACATTAAAGATATCTGGGCATGTGCAGTGCTGTTCTTTAGCGGAGTTAAGATTTTCTGACTTATATATAGCACCTAAGTAACTATGGTAATCGTGATGTCAAACTCGCCTGTTTGAAGTGGGGGTGGGGAGTGGCTTCTGTGCTAAATATGGACGACAATTGGACAATTTTAGACTCTCTGAAGTTGAAAGTAGTGACGAAGCAGATACTGGAGACCCCGAAGAGCTAGCAACTCTGAGTGCAATCGTTGATTCACAGCCATTTTTTTGTCAGGCTACCCAGAGATGGTTGTTCCAACTTACCTGGCTAGGGTAAGGACTGTGGTGATGGTGAAGTAGAGGAGTAAGAGCTCCCAGGGAAAAATCACCCTCCTGTCAACCACTTGCTTAGAGTTCACCATGTGGCTCTGACGTGGAGCTTTTGGGCAATGGTTGCCATGGATACATTCTTGTGGCCGACCAAATCCACCATCAGCATAAATGTGAAAAATGTATGCTTATAAATGGCCGCTGCTATTGGCTGTAAAAAGAGTTGGACGTCTTTTTTTAATTTTGGATGTTAAGGATGCGAAACTATAAACCTTCGAGCATTCCAGCTGTCATGAAGCTTTTATGCAGGAAGACTGCAATGGGAGGTGGAGACAGGACTAGTCCGCTCTTGTGATCATAAGCACAGGTTAGAGGGAAGTGCGTTCATATTGCGAACTGTGCGTGATGTAATGTACGATCGGCTAAAATAAAGTTAAATAACATCTTATCGCAGGATTAGACCGACCTATCAGAATTCTAGAATCTATGCATTGCAGTGTCAGCTACAGTTGGCGTAAATGTAAATGTTATTGGCTGGTGTTAGCAAGAAGAAGCCTCACCCAGATAACCAGCACCAGCCGGGTTACTGTCCTTGTCCCTGTTGTCCACTGTATATATCAGCAGATAACAACCACCAGCTTGTTTACTACTGATACATACTGTACAGGTAGCTTAGCGCCTCGTACTGTATGTCCAGTCCTGCCAAGAAACCTAACGCCAAACAGAAAATACATGCATGCTTGCACAATGGTTTCTAAATACTGTAAAAAAAAAAACCCCTTCATTCTTCTGCCTAAACTATGAGAACACTGCACATAATTTTTTAGGTTTTCCAGGAAAAGGAGGAGCAGTTTGCACGAGCCAGAGAAGAAAAGGGAGCCAGGAGCTGACATGAGCTACTGTCTCTGCACTACTTCAGGAGCTGACATGAGCTATTGTCTCTGCTCTGCTTCAGGAGTTCACATGAGCTACTGTCTCTGCACTGCTTTAGGAGCTGACATGAGCTATTGTCTCTGCACTGCTTCAGGAGCTGACATGAGCCACTGTCTCTGCACTGCTTCAGGAGCTGACATGAGCTACTGTCTCTGCACTGCTTCAGGAGCTGACATGAGCTACTGTCTCTGCACTGCTTCAGGAGCTGACATGAGCTACTGTCTCTGCACTGCTTCAGGAGCTGACATGAGCCACTGTCTCTGCACTGCTTCAGGAGCTGACATGAGCTATTGTCTGCTGCACTGCTTCAGGAGCTGACATGAGCCACTGTCTCTGCACTACTTCAGGAGCTGACATGAGCTACTGTCTCTGCACTGCTTCAGGAGCTGACATGAGCCACTGTCTCTGCACTGCTTCAGGAGCTGACATGAGCTACTGTCTCTGCACTACTTCAGGAGCTGACATGAGCTACTGTCTCTGCACTGCTTCAGGAGCTGACATGAGCTACTGTCTCTGCACTGCTTCAGGAGCTGACATGAGCTACTGTCTCTGCACTGCTTCAGGAGCTGACATGAGCTACTGTCTCTGCACTGCTTCAGGAGCTGACATGAGCCACTGTCTCTGCACTGCTTCAGGAGCTGACATGAGCTATTGTCTCTGCACTGATTCAGGAGCTGACATGAGCTACTGTCTCTGCACTGCTTCAGGAGCTGACATGAGCTACTGTCTCTGCACTGCTTCAGGAGCTGACATGAGCTACTGTCTCTGCACTGCTTCAGGAGCTGACATGAGCCACTGTCTCTGCACTACTTCAAGAGCTGACATGAGCCACTGTCTCTGCACTGCTTCAGGAGCTTACATGAGCTACTGTCTCTGCACTACTTCAGGAACTGACATGAGCTATTGTCTGCTGCACTGCTTCAGGAGCTGACATGAGCTACTGTCTCTGCACTGCTTCAGGAGCTGACATGAGCTATTGTCTGCTTCAGGAGCTGACATGAGCCACTGTCTCTGCACTGCTTCAGGAGCTGACATGAGCTATTGTCTCTGCACTGCTTCAGGAGCTGACATGAGCTACTGTCTCTGCACTACTTCAGGAGCTGACATGAGCTATTGTCTGCTTCAGGAGCTGACATGAGCTACTGTCTCTGCACTGCTTCAGCCATTACTCATAACTCACCTCTCGAACTTTCCCGTGGGTAGATTGCAAGTATGTGAAGCAGTTAGTAGTTAGTAATGGCTATAACAGGATGGCTTCTCCACAGCTGCTATAATGTTCCTCCACTGGTTTTGAGGTCTTTGCCATCCATTTGTGGTGGAGAGGTGTAAGTAAAAAACTCCGTGAAGTAACATTAGTCACACGGCGTAATGTAACACGGTGTAAAGCGATGTAATGTAAAGCGATGTAATAGTACACTGTGTCCAACCTTGAATGTGAACTGACCTTTTGGCTGGTTCAGAATACCAGATGTGGGACACCCCATCATCTTGTGTAACATCGAGTTATCACCTTCGGCTTGTGTAACATCGAGTTATATCTTTAGAAGTGATGCATCGGTGCCATGGCAACAGGATAACTTGTTGTTTCGTGATATCTTGTGGCTGTGGTTTAGATGAAGATGGTCATGTACACTGAGATTACAGACTAATTAGGAGGGCAAGGCTAAAGATGAAGGGGCTACTGAATGAGGCATTAAATGAGGAAGGCTACAGAATGATGGAGGTTACTAAATGAGGAACTGCAGGGTTTCATACGGGGGGGGGAGGAAAAGGGGGGTCTCCTAACCCAATTCCCCCCCCCTAGCTTAGATCAAATTTATAATTAAATGCTATGGAGAGGAAAACAAACTATTGCTTGTGCATGTATATATGTGTATTATAACAGTATATACTCGTGCATCGTGCAGCTAATTAAAGATCAATTCTTTTATTAGTTTCTTTAAAAACATCAAGAATTTATTCAAATTTCACATTCATCAGTTCTGGTCCCTCTATGGCAATCTTCATTAATTAATCTAGACAGGTTACAATCAGATAGGCGATTTCCTAGCCTGGTCTTGATCATTTTCATGTCGATGAAAGATCGCTCCTCTGTTGCAGTCACGATCGGCAAGACTAAAATGATACGAAGGAGGGCAAAGGTTTGTGGAAATATGCCTTCATATACTTCAGTAGCTTCCATTGACTGAATTACATCTTATCACTTCCTTTTCTTAGCCAAGTCCCTCCTGAAAAATTTCCATCCAGACACAAGTTCTTAAGGTCATAGCACAACTTCTAGAGAATCCAAAATGAACTATTTTAAGAATATGCAATATTATCTTTAGCTACAGAAGTCATTGCAATGGTAATTCACTTCAAAGACAGCACATGGCATGAAAGTGGGTGTGGTCATGAAAAGGGCGTATCCCAGTCTAGTTGTGATAAAACCACGTGGGAAGGCTACAAAATGATGGAGGTTACTAAATGAGGAAGGCTACAAAATGAAGGATTTTACTAAATGAGGAAGGCTACAAAATGATGGAGGTTACTAAATGAGGAAGGCTACAAAATGATGAAGTTACTAAATGAGGAAGGCTACAAAATGAAGGATTTTACTAAATGAGGAAGGCTACAAAATGATGGAGGTTACTAAATGAGGAAGGCTACAAAATGAAGGATTTTTACTAAATGAGGAAGGCTACAAAATGATGGAGGTTACTAAATGAGGAAGGCTACAAAATGATGGAGGTTACTAAATGAGGAAGGATACAAAATGATGAAGTTTACTAAATGAGGAAGGCTACAAAATGATGAAGGTTACTAAATGAGGAAGGCTACAAAATGAAGGATTTTACTAAATGAGGAAGGCTGATGGAGGTTACTAAATGAGGAAGGCTACGAAATGATTGAAGTTACTAAATGAGGAATGCTACAAAATGATGGAGGCTACTAAATGAGGAAGGCTACAAAATGAAGGATTTTACTAAATGAGGAAGGCTACAAAATGATGGAGGTTACTAAATGAGGAAGGATACAAAATGATGGAAGTTACTAAATGAGGAAGGATACAAAATGATGGAGGTTACTAAATGAGGAAGGCTACAAAATGATGGAGTTTACTAAATGAGGAAGGCTACAAAATGATGGAGATTACTAAATGAGGAAGGCTACAAAATGATGGAGGTTACTAAATGAGGAAGGCTACAAAATGATGGAAGTCACTAAATGAGGAAGGCTACAAAATGAGGAAGGCTACAAAATGATGGAGATTACTAAATGAGGAAGGCTACAAAATGATGGAGGCTACAAAATGATGGAGGCTACAAAATGATGGAGGCTACAAAATGATGGAAGTTACTAAATGAGGAAGGCTACAAAATGATGGAGATTACTAAATGAGGAAGGCTACAAAATGATGGAGTTACTAAATGCGAGGCAACTAAATTAGGGACCAGATGACAGAGGCACGTAAATAAGCGGCCGCAGAGTAAAGGCCTGGTTCCCAACACGACGCTGGCCGAGCATTGCGTGTTGTCAATTGACCTTTGACTCGAGCCGTCGTGGGACACGTGATGTTCTGATTGGTCAGACTCTGCATTTCAGATGCTGGATTAGAAAAAAGTTCTAATCCAGCGTCTTGTAGCGTCGGACCAATCAGTGTCCATCTTTGTTTAGCACGATTCAAGGGTCAAAGGTCAATCGACTACACGCACTGCATTGCTCGGCCAGTGTCGTGTTGTGGACCAGCCTTAAGGGAGGATACCAAATGAGAGGTCACTAAATGTGGGTGGTCACTAAATGAGAGGCCAGTAGATGAAGGAGTCTAATAAATGAGGGAGGCTACTAAATGAGGAACTAAATGAGGAATCAAACAGGTTTCAGAATTTCACTGCAGAAAGATGTCCCAGCTGCTTTTTGGCTCAACCAAACCACATACCGGTGTGCATATTCTTCTGGGAGAATTCAAAATGCATTAGTTTGAAATGTTGGCCTTTTTTTTGCAGCCAGTCTAGGCCTTCATATTTTGAGGGACTGTAACGTTTAATTTGTTCCCCCCCAAAAGTTGTTCCCCCAAAATTGAAAGTTTTGTTCCCACCCTAGCCCTAGCCCTAGCCCTAGCCCTTTATTTTTCAAGAGGGAACTTTTTTTTCAAGTAAAAAGTTCCAGGGGGAACATATTTTTTAAAGAAAAAGTTCCAGGGGGAACCAAATATGGGGGGGACCAAATTTGTCATAACAGGACCCCTACTTTAGCTGAGCTGGTAACCTTGGCATTGTTATGCACCTATGCAGCATCCAACAGAGAGCACATTGAGACTTTTGAACTGTAAGCAAGTCCATACAGTGAAGTCAGAGAATCTATGGAGCTCCAAAGTTCTAACTCACATTTCCCCCCATTCCTCTCTTCCTCCCTTTTTATGGTTTAATTCTCCTTTTATATAGAGAGAAATCCATTTAATGCCACCTGCAGAAATATCACCATACTAGTATGAGAGTTTGAACTTGTGTGCAGTTGTTATAGCAAATTAATGCCTTGGTTTTCTTTGTTGTTGATGCCCTGCAGCCGAAGCTGTACACTTAGCCAATCTTTTCTGTCGCCATGGTTACTTCTTCTCTGTTGAGAGCGGTATCATTCAAGTGAAGGATGACGGGGTTTTGTACAGATTTCAGGTACTTGTGGGTAACACTGATGGTAGCCATGATTTCAGACATCATGTACGCTCATGTACACACAGACACACGCACACGTCACACATTCACACACATGTACACACACATGCCCACTGACAGACACATACACACACATGCACCATACTCACACACACTCAACACTGACATAGACTCACATACACACACACACACTGATATACACATGCAGACAAACATACACACTGACACACACACATGTGCATTTAAAAATATGTGCACATGCATGCATACACACATGTAAACACATACAGTACATGTATGCAGACACAGCCGGTGAGTATTGCACATTAGTTTAAGGCAGGTTCAAAGTGCAGGGCATTGGGGTGTGGTTGAAGCAACTAATGAAGAACTTTCATTATTATGTCCATATGTTCAGCCACACCTACCAGTAATTATATTCCGAAGATGTACTGTATTCATGATCATTGCACATACCATACAATACCATATATATACTGTATACTTATATTAGGACAGAAAAGCTCGCAAAGTCGGCTACACTCTGATAACTTTTTCACGTAAACTAAAAGCAAGTTGTGTTGAGGAGTAATGGAGTGGAAGGCGAAATGGTTTTAGAGGTGAACATACTTGTGAGCTTCCTGCTACATAGTTTTTCTGAGAACTCATTGCTATGTAGGTGGCAGTTCACAGGTGTTTCTCGGGGAAGAAGATCTTCCTGGAGCATTATTGAATGGGCATGAGTCTAGTTTGCTTCATGTGGGGGAGCTCAGGAGAGGTGCTACACACATGAGATAGTCCATGTTGGAGAGCCCAGGTGCTGGTTGAAGTGTAGAGGTGCTACACACATGAGCATGGTACATGTACATGTATGCTCCATGTGGGAGAACCCAGGTGCTGTAGAGGTGCTACACACATGAGCATGGTACATGTACATGTATGCTCCATGTGGGAGAGCCCAGGTGCTGGTTGATGTATAGAGGTGCTACTACACACATAAGCATAGTGTGCTCCATGTGGGAGAGCCCAGGTGCTGGTTGAAGTGTAGAGGTGCTACAATAGCTGGTAAGAAGCAGGATCTTGTGAAGATGTAAGAAGGCTTATGCATGTAGTTACTTGAGTTTACAGAGGTAGTATCACCTGAGACAAACCAGTGAACTATGGCCTGGCAATGAGTTCTGAGAGGAACTAGCAGTTATGTAGCTGACAGGTGAGCTTACCACTAATACCACTTCGACTTACACTTCAGTGTTCCTCAGCCATAGCTTTGCATGAACGCTGAGAAGACCGTATTTTCTCGAATAAAAGCCATGTCTTCTAAATATTTCAGCTAACTACCCAAAGTTGTGACTTCGCTGAACACGTGCTGCGGTAAAGTGCTTGCATAGTGAAAAGGTAATCCTACGTTTGCCTCTGATCTAGCGCACTTTTCGGCGGAGTCATTGTGTTTGTGTATATAAACACCATACACAGAGTTAGCTGTAGTCGATATTATTGTCAACGAGGAGTTAGTAGTTCAGTTCAATCTCTTCTTCGCCCTCCTCCTCCTCCAGGGAGGCGGATCGCCATCATTGCCACTCTTTTCCAACATCTGATGAATAGTTTCAGCAGCAGCTAGAGCTGCAGCCTTGAGGCAGGGGATCTCTCCATCTTCAGACCTTTCAAGTATTCCACAAGCACAGAAGAGTTTCTTTATCAACTCGGCACTAGCGTGTTGCAAGAGATGTAATAATTGTGCCCTGGGGCTTATGTACGTACGTACGTATGCTGGTAATACTGTAATGAACTGGGTGTGCTACTATTGGAAGTGTGCTACTATTGGAAGAGTACATTTTTGTCGATTCAAGTGAGTACAATCATAACAATTTTTGTGAGCGTTCCGGGCCTATAACTTGGTCCATATATGTATGGTAATGCATGTGCAGTGCTCAGGCATTCATTGAGCGCGAATAACAATATAGTAGCTCTGAATCACCACAGCAGTGCTCAGCTCTGCAGCAGCTCTGAATCACCACAGCAGTGCTCAGCTCTGCAGCAGCTCTGAATCACCACAGCAGTGCTCATCTCTGCAGCAGCCCTGCATCACCACAGCAGTGCTCAGCTCTGCAGCAGTTCTGCATCACTACAGCAGTGCTCAGCTCTGCAGCAGCTCTGCATCACCACAGCAGTGCTCAGCTCTGCAGCAGTTATGCATCACCACAGCAGTGCTCATCTCTGCAGCAGTTCTGCATCACCACAGCAGTGCTCAGCTCTGCATCAAACATGCTTTCCCACATCACACCAGCAAACTCGTTGATGGCATCTTGAAAGTTATCTGAGTTAATCTAGTGGTGCTGTTGATGTATTGTTGCATGCATACATCAACCACGTCAAGTAGACAGGTAGGGGTTTGCTAAGCAGGGCCTCGTCCAGGGGTCCTGGCCTCGGAGGGTGGTTGTAGGATATCTCCCCCTACCCCTAACAGAACCACACACACCTCTTATAACTTGCAGACCAGACAAGTAAGCAAGTATTACATTCTCAGCATCTAATATTGTGTCTGTTGTTTGTGTCTGCTGTTTATCTCAAAAGCCTTCGAGACTTCTTAAAAAAAGAGCTTCATTTCTGCTCCTCATGTTGTTAGATAGTTCTTGCCATGTTACAGAGAGTGGTCAAGCAAATAGTTTTGGCCACACCCAATGCCCCTCCCCCCCAAGCAAGTTCCCTGCAAGGTCCCTGCATGAATCCCTAACTAGGTATGCCTGTACTATGTGTAGTGTGGCCCAGACAACACAATTATATGACCAGTGACTTCTTTTTTTTTGCCTCTGGCAGTTCACTGCTGTCAGGTGAGTCATTCAGCTCAATCAATGTCTGCAAAAGTGGTTTGCTAGTGAGGCTGTCCCTCCAGCTAGTGAGGCTGCCACTCCAGCTAGTGAGGCTGCCCCTCCAGCTAGTGAGGCTGCCCCTCCAGCTAGTGAGAGCTAGTGAGGCTTTCCCTCCAGCTAGTGAGGCTGTCCCTCCAGCTAGTGAGGCTGTCCCTCCAGCTAGTGCGGCTGCCCCCCCAGCTAGTGAGGCTGCCCCTCCAGCTAGTGAGGCTGCCCCTCCAGCTAGTGAGGCTGCCCCTCCAGCTAGTGAGGCTGTCCCTCCAGCTAGTGAGGCTGTCCCTCCAGCTAGTGAGGCTGCCCCTCCAGCTAGTGCGGCTGCCCCTCCAGCTAGTGAGGCTGCCCCTCCAGCTAGTGAGGCTGTCCCTCCAGCTAGTGAGTTTTCCCCTCCAGCTAGTGAGGCTGCCCCTCCAGCTAGTGAGGCTGTCCCTCCAGCTAGTGAGGCTGCCCCTCCAGCTAGTGAGGCTGCCCCTCCAGCTAGTGAGGCTACCCCTCCAGCTAGTGAGGCTGCCCCTCCGGTTAGTGAGGCTGCCCCTCCAGCTCTAACTGTGTCAAGTTTATTGCTACGTAGAACTGTTACCGTCATTAGAGTACGTACATATAGAGTTAACCACACTTTGTTGAGTCCACTCTATTTAAGTAAGTCCACTCTATTTAAGTAAGTCCGCTCTATTTAAGTAAGTCCACTCTATTTAAGTAAGACCACTCTATTTAAGTAAGTCCACTCTATTGTTTGCTGTGTAAATCAGGCTAGGTTCGCAGCAAAATTCACAGGAAAAAATCCACCCTGGAGCACTTCCATTCTCAAAGGTTAAGGGGTTCAGAAACAGTTCCCTGCAGGCCTACGTGCGTGCCTGTGAAGTCTTCCTCACCAGGCCTACCTGCGTGCCTGTGAAGTCTTCCTCAGCAGGCCTACGTGCGTGCCTGTGAAGTCTTCCTCAGCAGGCCTACGTGCGTGCCTGTGAAGTCTTCCTCAGCAGGCCTACGTGCATGCCTGTGAAGTCTTCCTCAGCAGGCCTACGTGCATGCCTGTGAAGTCTTCCTCAGCAGGCCTACCTGCATGCCTGTGAAGTCTTCCTCAGCAGGCCTACGTGCGTGCCTGTGAAGTGTTCCTCAGCAGGCCTACGTGCGTGCCTGTGAAGTCTTCCTCAGCAGGCCTACGTGCGTGTCTGTGAAGTCTTCCTCAGCAGGCCTACATGCGTGCCTGTGAAGTCTTCCTCAGCAGGCCTACGTGCGTGCCTGTGAAGTCTTCCTCAGCAGGCCTACGTGCGTGCCTGTGAAGTCTTCCTCAGCAGGCCTACGTGCGTGCCTGTGAAGCATTCCTCAGCAGGCCTACGTGCATGCCTGTGAAGCGTTCCTCAGCAGGCCTACGTGCATGCCTGTGAAGCATTCCTCAGCAGGCCTACGTGCGTGCCTGTGAAGTCTTCCTCAGCAGGCCTACGTGCATGCCTGTGAAGTCTTCCTCAGCAGGCCTACGTGTGTGCCTGTGAAGCATTCCTCAGCAGGCCTACGTGTGTGCCTGTGAAGTCTTCCTCAGCAGGCCTACGTGCATGCCTGTGAAGTCTTCCTCAGCAGGCCTACGTGCGTGTCTGTGAAGTGTTCCTCAGCAGGCCTACGTGCGTGCCTGTGAAGTCTTCCTCAGCAGGCCTACGTGCATGCCTGTGAAGTCTTCCTCGGCAGGCCTACGTGCGTGCCTGTGAAGTGTTCCTCAGCAGGCCTACGTGCGTGCCTGTGAAGTCTTCCTCAGCAGGCCTACGTGCATGCCTGTGAAGCGTTCCTCAGCAGGCCTACGTGCGTGCCTGTGAAGTGTTCCTCAGCAGGCCTACGTGCGTGTCTGTGAAGTGTTCCTCAGCAGGCCTACGTGCGTGCCTGTGAAGCGTTCCTCAGCAGGCCTACATGCGTGCCTGTGAAGTCTTCCTCAGCAGGCCTACGTGCATGCCTGTGAAGTCTTCCTCAGCAGGCCTACGTGCATGCCTGTGAAGCGTTCCTCAGCAGGCCTACGTGCGTGCCTGTGAAGTCTTCCTCAGCAGGCCTACGTGCGTGCCTGTGAAGCGTTCCTCAGCAGGCCTACATTGTACGTGCATGCCTGTGAAGCGTTCCTCAGCAGGCCTACGTGCGTGCCTGTGAAGCATTCCTCAGCAGGCCTACGTGCGTGCCTGTGAAGCATTCCTCAGCAGAGGAGCTCGCCTGTACTGCTCCTACTAGTAATGATACACAGTAGTTGTGTGCGTGTAGAACCATTGGACCAGGAATCCAGTGACACACCAGGAAAGAGGGTCTCTGCTTACATATCTCATCTTCCCACTAGGCAGTAAGGTTGCCAGGTGCTCTTAGACTGTGTGAAGGTTCTCTCAAAATAGGGATCTTACCTGGCGTTATCCCCCTTCCATAATAAGCAGTAACCCTCAGACACACGTGTGTGTATGGAGATGGCCATCAGAATTACTCAGCCGACAATTCCTAATCTCTGTTCACAGCACTCTTTGGTAATCGACAGAGTAGACCATCCCATAGATGCCAGCTATTCTAAACACAAATCCAGTCGATTTAAGCCACACCCACAAACTGCAGACCATGCCCACCAGAGTTACTACACCTACGAAGTGTTGATAAATAGAGTACTTGCAATACAGTAAGTGTTACTGTAATAGTGGGTAAAGGTTGTTACAGCTGACTGAAGGAGGAGATAAATGGTAATGGTCATAGTGAGAAGATGCTCTGTATAGGTGTGCCAATACTATATGCACTATTTTAAACCACTATACTTTGCTTAGATATGATCATGCCTTTGAAGATTACCTCACTGTAAGTAGACAGCTGTATGTTCACCCTTTGCCAGATATAATCACGTGATGCCGAAATTATTATTAGACAGAATTGAAGATTACATCACTGTAAATAGACAGCTGTAGGTTTGACATTTGTGTTGAGAGACTATTAGTGACTATGAGGAGGCATACACATCAATGCTAAGCTTCTTTCTAAGGTAGTAGGTGACCAAATTTTCAGGGACATTCTGAGGTAAATCCTGGACTGTCCTGGACGTTCCGGGGGACAGTTGGCAGGTCTGCCATTGGCATCACTTCCATCTTACTGATATGTATATTGGCACTAAGCAACTGATGCCTCCAGGGTCCGGCAGAGCTTGTGTGTTAGTCGTGTGATGATAATGTGTGCTAGTCTTGTTGTGCTCTGGGCTTTGAAAGTGTTGGAGTTGTCATTGAACATGATGAGAGATGTGGTCATGTTCAACATCACATTCCTGATGACATCATGCAACTTCTCATCATGAACGAAGCCACAATTGCTTGAAGAAAATGTGAGGCCTGAGCAAGCACGTCAAGGGAGCGTTCTTGTATGGGGGTTGGGGGGGGGGGGGGGGGGGGTTGGACTTTCTTGTCTAAGGAAACTTCCATATCAGGGGAGACCTTCATGTCAGGGAAGACCTTCATGTCAGGGGAGATCTTCATGTCAGGAGAGACCTTCATGTCAGGGGAGACCTTCATGTCAGGTGAGACCTTCATGTCAGGAGAGACCTTCATGTCAGGAGAGACCTTCATGTCAGGAGAGACTTCATGTCAGGGTAGACCTTCATGTCAGGGGAGACTTCATGTCAGGGGAGACCTTCATGTCAGGGGAGACCTTCATGTCAGGAGAGACCTTCATGTCAGGAGAGACCTTCATGTCAGGAGAGACCTTCATGTCAGGGGAGACTTCATGTCAGGGGAGACCTTCATGTCAGGAGAGACCTTCATGTCAGGAGAGACCTTCATGTCAGGGGAGACCTTCATGTCAGGGGAGACTTTCATGTCAGGGGAGACCTTCATGTCAGGGGAGACCTTCATGTCAGGGGAGAACGTCATGTCAGGGGAGACATTCATGTCAGGGGAGACCTTCATGTCAGGGGAGACCTTCATGTCAGGGGAGACCTTCATATCAGGAGAGACCTTCATGTCAGGGAAGACCTTCATGTCAGGGGAGACCTTCATGTCAGGGGAGACTTCATGTCAGGAGAGACCTTCATGTCAGGGGAGACTTCATGTCAGGGGTTTCATGTCAGGGGGGACCTTCATGTCAGGGGAGACCTTCATGTCAGGAGAGACCTTCATGTCAGGGGAGACCTTCATGTCAGGGGAGACCTTCATGTCAAGGGGAGACCTTCATGTCAGGGGAGACCTTCATGTCAGGAGAGACTTCATGTCAGGGGAGACCTTCATGTCAGGGGAGACCTTCATGTCAGGGGAGATCTTCATGTCAGGGGAGACCTTCATGTCAGGGGAGACCTTCATGTCAGGGGAGACCTTCATGTCAGGAGAGATCTTCATGTCAGGGGAGACCTTCATGTCAGGGGAGACCTTAATGTCAAAATCTTCTTAGCCGAGGATCGTTCATGGGTAGCAAGCCACTGTGGTTGCTATGGCAATGAGCTGCAAGCCTTATGGCAACGTTTATTTTGTGTTACACCTAGTTACAGGACCTGGGTGAAGTATATGGGGTGATACAATCAAAGTACAGCAGGACCCAGTTATCCTCAAGGAAAGGGACTGTACATTGTACCTTGAGCACTGAGGTTAAGATTTGTTCATAAGCCAGGCCATGAATTTAATTAACTCTTCCATGGATTAGAACTAGTTGGAAGTTTTCATCCGTGGACTTGTTCTGTGGTTGCAGGACTGTATCAATAGCAGTTGCTGCTCCTCCCTGTAGCTACAGGTATAGCCTTTGCTGGGAACTCAGCAGAGTATGTATGTACAGTGTAATAGTTACATTGCCCTTGACATGCTCTGGGGTCCAGATAGTCAAGGTTCTACTGCAATACACATAAGCGGGCTTTATTTAGCATGCTCACTTGAGCCTGAGAATCTTAACTGCTCTCATTTGCCTGCAATTAGCTAGAGAAACTGCAGCCATTATGCTCCAGCTGAACATTGAAGGAGAAACTGCAGCCATTATGCTCCAGCTGAACATTGAAGGAGAAACTGCAGCCATTATGCTCTAGCTGAACATTGAAGGAGAAACTGCAGCCATTTTGCTCCAGCTGAACATTGAAGGAGAAACTGCAGCCATTATGCTCTAGCTGAACATTGAAGGAGAAACTGCAGCCATTTGCAGTCTTCTACCTTAGTTTTGGATTATTTGGATTATTATAATTTTCGTGGGTGGAATTAAGTATGAAAATGTATCTCACAAAATGTTGGGAATGGATAATATATTCACATAGAAATAAATAGAAATAAATAGTGCATACTTGAATGCAGAGGCATTGCATATAGTAGTAGGCCTAATTATAGCTTTAGCTGGCAACATAATTAGATTTAAAAAATTAGCCAAGACAAATGCTTCACTCTCCATCAGGACAAATGGACAAATGTAAGGGGGGAAATGAATGCACTGCAATTCACATGACGTAATCTGTATTAAAGAGATAATGATGGGCGTGATTTCACGTGCATAGACCTAAGAGTTGAGACCCAGCAATCAGCAGCTCCTGCCGTACACGTCACTATTTAAGTGCTCTGGTTGTTGGGTGTAGGATGGACCTCCTTCACTAGCAATTCCCTCCATTTGCTGGCTCTATCCATCACAGAGGTCCCTTCCCACAAGATTACATGTAGGCTAGGGCTAGGCTAGGGCTAGGTAGGTGGTAGTGGTTCTACGCATGCTCTGCGATAGCGGACTTCCCAAGTTCTCTCTACCTGCACGTCTCTCTATGCTCCTTGACCCTGGTTTCCAAGGAAACCACCATCCACATCTTATGCGAAAAGAACTAGAGAACTAGAGATCTAAAGATCTAGAGATCTAGAGATCTAAAGATCTCTGTGATGGGTGGGATGAGGTGAAGGAAGCACTAGCACATCCACCTTACAGTCGGCGCTTTTATTGAGATGTAGGGTTGGGGGCTTCCCGGTTGCCGGGTCCCCACTCCCAACATGTGGACATGTAACCCCGCCCACCATTACCTGTCTATGTTACTGTATACTCTGGCATTTGGAGAAGTCACGAATCAGGTGCACTTCATGTGGAACACATTCCCAGCGAGTATAAATGAATTGCGTTGTGTTATTTGTTGAGGTTTTCAGTCGCCTGATGAAGACTGAAGCATTCTCCTGATGAAGACTGAAGCATTCGCCTGATGAAGACTGAAGCATTCGCCTGATGAAGACTGAAGCATTCACCTGATGAAGACTGAAGCATTCGCCTGATGAAGACTGAAGCAGTCACCTGATGAAGACTGAAGCAGTCGCCTGATGAAGACTGAAGCATTCACCTGATGAAGACTGAAGCATTCTCCTGATGAAGACTGAAGCAGTCGCCTGATGAAGACTGAAGCATTCGCCTGATGAAGACTGAAGCAGTCGCCTGATGAAGACTGAAGCATTCGCCTGATGAAGACTGAAGCAGTCGCCTGATGAAGACTGAAGCATTCACCTGATGAAGACTGAAGCATTCTCCTGATGATGACTGAAGCATTCGCCGGATGAAGACTGAAGCATTCTCCTGATGAAGACTGAAGCAGTCGCCTGATGAAGACTGAAGCATTCGCCTGATGAAGAGACTGAAGCAGTCGCCTGATGAAGACTGAAGCATTCACCTGATGAAGACTGAAGCATTCGCCTGATGAAGACTGAAGCAGTCGCCTGATGAAGACTGAAGCATTCACCTGATGAAGACTGAAGCATTCTCCTGATGAAGACTGAAGCATTCGGCTGATGATGACTGAAGCATTCGCCTGATGAAGACTGAAGCATTCGCCTGATGAAGACTGAAGCATTCTCCTGATGATGACTGAAGCATTCGCCTGATGAAGACTGAAGCATTCGCCTGATGAAGACTGAAGCATTTGCCTGATGAAGACTGGAGCATTTGCCTGATGAATACTGAAGCATTCGCCTGATGAAGACTGAAGCATTCTCCTGAAACTTTGCTCAAAGTTTCTGATTAAGATACGAGACATTCACTATTTATAATGGAGGTCGAGATCTTCAGTATTTATAATGGAGTCAACTGAAGGTCGAGATCTTCAGTATTTACATAATGAAGTCAACTGAAGGTCGGATCTTCAGTATTTATAATGGAGTCAACTGAAGGTTGAGATCTTCAGTATTTATACTGAAGTCCACTGAAGGTCGAGAGATTATAATGGAGTCAACTGAAGGTCGAGATCTTCAGTATTTATAATGAAGTCAACTGAAGGTCGAGAGATCTTCACTATTTATAATGGAGTTAAATGGAGTCAACTGAACGTTGAGATCTTCAGTATTTATAATGAAGTCAACTGAAGGTCGAGAGATCTTCACTGTTTATAATGGAGTCAACTGAAGGTCGAGATCTTCAGTTATTTACATAATGAAGTCAACTGAAGGTCGGATCTTCAGTATTTATAATGGAGTCAACTGAAGGTTATAATGTAGTCAACTTAAGGTCGAGAGATCTTCACTATTTATAATGGAGTTAAATGGAGTCAACTGAAGGTTGAGATCTTCAGTATTTATAATGAAGTCAACTGAAGGTCTAGAGATCTTCAGTATTTACATAATGAAGTCAACTTGAAGGTCGGATCTTCAGTATTTATAATGGAGTCAACTGAAGGTCGAGATCTTCAGTATTTACATAATGAAGTCAACTGAAGGTCGGATCTTCAGTATTTATAATGGAGTCAACTTAAGGTCGAGAGATCTTCACTATTTATAATGGAGTCAACTGAAGGTTGAGATCTTCAGTATTTATAATGAAGTCCACTGAAGGTCGAGAGATTATAATGGAGTCAACTGAAGGTCTAGATCTTCACTATTTATAATGGAGTCATCTGAAGGTCGAGATTTTCAGTATTTATAAAGGAGTCAGCTGAAGGTCGAGATCTTCAGTATATTTATAATGGAGTCAACTGAAGGTCGAGATCTTCAGTATTTATAATGGAGTCAACTGAAGGTCGAGATCTTCAGTATTTATAATGGAGTCAACTGAAGGTCGAGAGATCTTCGCTATTTATAATGGAGTCAACTGAAGGTCGAGATCTTCAGTATTTATAATGGAGTCAACTGAAGGTCGAGATCTTCAGTATTTACATAATGAAGTCAACTTAAGGTCGAGAGATCTTCACTATTTTGCATAATGGAGTTAAATGGAGTCAACTGAAGGTTGAGATCTTCAGTATTTATAATGAAGTCAACTGAAGGTCGAGAGATCTTCACTATTTATAATGGAGTCACTGAAGGTCGAGATCTTCAGTATTTACATAATGAAGTCAACTGAAGGTCGGATTTTCAGTATTTATAATGGAGTCAACTTAAGGTCGAGAGATCTTCACTATTTATAATGGAGTTAAATGGAGTCAACTGAAGGTTGAGATCTTCAGTATTTATAATGAAGTCAACTGAAGGTCGAGAGATCTTCACTATTTATAATGGAGTCAACTGAAGGTCGAGATCTTCAGTATTTACATAATGAAGTCAACTGAAGGTCGGATCTTCAGTATTTATAATGGAGTCAACTGAAGATTGAGATCTTCAGTATTTATAATGAAGTCCACTGAAGGTCGAGAGATTATAATGGAGTCAACTGAAGGTCGAGGTCTTCACTATTTATAATGGAGTCAACTGAAGGTCGAGATCTTCAGCATTTATAATGGAGTCAACTGAAGGTCGAGATCTTAACTATTTATAATGGAGTCAGCTGAAGGTCGAGATCTTCAGTATTTATATTGGAGTCAACTGAAGGTCGAGATCTTCAGCATTTATAAAGGAGTCAGCTGAAGGTCGAGATCTTCAGTATTTATAATGGAGTCAACTGAAGGTCGAGATCTTCAGTATTTATAATGGAGTCAACTGAAGGTCGAGATCTTCAGTATTTATAAAGGAGTCAGCTGAAGGTCGAGATCTTCAGTATTTATAATGGAGTCAGCTGAAGGTCGAGATCTTCAGTATTTATAATGGAGTCAACTGAAGGTCGAGATTTTCAGTATTTATAAAGGAGTCAGCTGAAGGTCGAGATCTTCAGTATTTATAATGGAGTCAACTGAAGGTCGAGATCTTCAGTATTTATAATGGAGTCAACTGAAGGTCGAGATCTTCAGTATTTATAAAGGAGTCAGCTGAAGGTCGAGATCTTCAGTATTTATAATGAAGTCAACTGAAGGTTGAGATCTTCAGTATTTATAATGGAGTCAACTGAAGGTCGAGAGATCTTCACTATTTATAATGGAGTCAACTGAAGGTTGAGATCTTCAGTATTTATAATGAAGTCCACTGAAGGTCGAGAATCTTCACTATTTTTAATGGAGTCCACTGAAGGTCGAGAATCTTCACTATTTATAATGAAGTCAACTGAAGGTCGAGAGATCTTCAGTATTTATAATGGAGTCAACTGAAGGTTGAGATCTTCAGTATTTATAATGGAGTCAACTGAAGGTCGAGATCTTCAGTATTTATAATGGAGTCAACTGAAGGTCAATATTTATAATGGAGTCAGCTGAAGGTCGAGATCTTTAGTATTTATAATGGAGTCAACTGAAGGTCGAGATCTTCAGTAGTTATAAAGTAGTCAACTGAAGGTTGAGGTCTTCAATATTTATAATGGAGTCAACTGAAGGTCGAAATCTTCAGTATTTATAAAGTAGTCAACTGAAGGTTGAAGTCTTCAATATTTATAATGGAGTCAGCTGAAGGTCGAGATCTTCGGTGTTTAATGGAGTCAGCTTAACGTGCCCTACAAGTTATCACTACTAATTCCTAGACTCTCTGCTCTCAGATGCTGAGGGGATTTACTTCAGTTGCATGCCTGCAAGGTCCTCTATCATCCTTACCCCACTCACAGCTACACAGCTACAGCATACCAGATGGTGTGTTTGAAGACAATGCCAAAATCACCAGCCAAGAGTCTTTGCCACACAACAGGCAGACACACTAACCCTGAATACAAGACCATTTGCTCCTTTCAAACTCCTCCATTGTTTAGTTTCAGCGCAAAAGGAGAACACAACTTTTATTTGTGTGGTAATATTTCTTGACTACATGCAACTGAAGCAACAGATATTTGACACTATCAAATTTATTCTCACCAACAAATGTATTTCCCAAAGTCAGTAGTTGACTGCCAAAGGATAAACTGGATCATCCATGGGGCTTCTGTTTCATTATTGAGAGCGAAAGCACAGGCCATGTGAGGAAGCTTAGTACATCTCGCTTGTTCATGCTAAACAAAGGTGTGCTTATTATAGAGGCTTGCTCCTAGGAGGGAGGGATTTGGTGTCTAAACCCCCAGAGGTGGATGCTCACATATTTCAATATGCATTGGCACTGCTGCATACATCATCTGTGCAGAACTTGCTCGTTTGTGTGCAGAGCAGCTACCACAGAGTTATGTATCTGCACCCACCATGACAGCTACCACAGAGCTACATGTATGTATGTGCATACCCACCATGACAGCTACCACAGAGCTATGTATCTGCACCCACCACCCACCATGACAGCTACCACAGAGCTATGTATGTGCACCCACCATGACAGCTACCACAGAGCTATGTATCTGCACCCCCACCATGACAGCTACCACAGAGCTATGTATGTGCACCCCACCATGACAGCTACCACAGAGCTATATATCTGCACCCACCATGACAGCTACCACAGAGCTATGTATGTGCACCCCCACCATGACAGCTACCACAGAGCTATGTACATGTATGTATACCCCCACCTTGCTATACTTATGGTAACAGCTGACCATTTGGTTACTACTCCTGTCAAGACCCCTCCATTCCTAAATCCTGTGTTTCCCTTGTTCCAAACCAACTTGAAATAAGCTGCATTAGTTGTCAAGGCGTGCTGGTAACCATGGGCCACAGAGTGACTTGTTGTCAAGGTGTGCTGGTAACCATGGGCCACAGATTGACTTGTTGTCAAGGCGTGCTGGTAACCATGGGCCACAGAGTGACTTGTTGACAAGGTGTGCTGGTAACCATGGGCCACAGAGTGACTTGTTGTCAAGGCGTGCTGGTAACCATGGGCCACAGAGTGACTTGTTGTCAAGGTGTGCTGGTAACCATGGGCCACAGCATAGAAGGAGTGTGCATGGGGAAATAGTTTGAAGCGCTGTCTAATTATAGTTTATTAGTTTGAACATTGTCTTCCACTGCAGACTCCTTACTATTGGCCTTCTCAGAATCCTGAAGTGTCCGACTTTGAATATGGTATGGTTCCTTGACTATTTCATTGTTTTCTCTGTTTGGGGTTTGGGGATTTAGAAGGAATGTTAATCATGCAGAATCTATTTCATCTCTCTGTTTGTGATGTGGTTTCGAGTTTTCAAAATTAATTATTAACGAGGAGAATTTGATTTTCTTTCTATTTGTTTCATTGAATTTATATTTTGCAAGATAATTCAATATTCCTCTCTATTAAAAAGGTGGTTGCTGTTATTAGTACTGTATAATTAGAGGACTGTATAATTAGAGGTTAAAATAAACTTTACGATTTCGTTGCGTTGGATTCCCGTGAAGGATCCACAGAGTCCATGAACCCTCCCGCAAAATTCATTTTTAACGGGCATTTAAAATAAACATTTAAATTCCAATTGGTTCCAGTAGGAGGGCGGGGCTTCATGGCTGTGTCCTGTCCAGAGCCGCAGCATTCGAGCAGCAGCATTCGAGCAGCAGATCAGCTTTGTGGATGCCAGCAGCTAATCCAATATCCAGTCGAGCATCTAATGAGCTACTGTACGATGATGTAGAGAGCTACTGCATTAAGTGTCAGTCAACTTAATGTGTGGATGCTGATGGTCATCTATGGTGATGCCGCAAGCTACTGCAGTCGAGAGGTGGGTGAGGCGATAATGAAGCCACTCCCATTGAGCTGCTCTCCATCTGCAGCATTTCCAGGAGCTGGTTCAATCGAAGGCGCGGTCAGCGGACGTGCTTACTGAACGTTCATTCAGCTATGCCGATATCGAGAGCGTTCAATCGATCTACAGCTGCTCCAATAGATCTCTCGGATGCTATGCCGTTGAGGGAGACTCCGTCAATTCTCAGAGGGACTGCAATTAGCATCATCTTGAAGGGGGGGGGGGAATAATTAAAAATCCCGCCCAGTTCCCACTTTTTCATCGCCATTATTTTTGTTTCTATTATTGGTATGGTGGATGTTGAGCGTCACGGATATGAATGGTTTATTTTGACTGGTATATATCGAATGTGCGTGTGAATGCATTCATCGGCTACTTCTGGTGCGGTCAGTCTGCATCAGATAGGTGGGGGGCTTGTGCTTCTCTGGCCATCTTTTTTGCGATTAGCGATCATGTGCTGCTATTGGCTTCAAGTCATCTCTGGCACTCAAACTCTTGTTGGAAGAGAAGAATATAAGCAATTGGAGATACTACTTCTCAAATGGGACAATTGACCGGGTTGGAATGTGGCAGACACCAGGCTGTAGTGTGTGGTTTCAGGTTATGGTTAAAGGATGGGATTGAAGAGTGGGGTTGCATGATGGTGGGGCTGCAGGGTGGAGTTTTGGAGGGACTGCTGGCAGGCTGGGCTCAAGGATGTGGTTACAGGGTGATGTTAAAGGGTGTGGTTGCAGGGTGATTCTAAATGTTTCTCTACATACCATCAGCTGGTTGTAAGGTAGAGAACTATACCATCAGCTAGTTGTGAGGTAGAGAACTACACCATCAGCTAGTTGTAAGGTAGAGAATTACACCATCAGCTAGTTGTAAGGTAGAGAACTACACCATCAGCTAGTTGTGAGGTAGAGAACTACACCATCAGCTAGTTGTAAGGTAGAGAACTATACCATCAGCTAGTTGTAAGGTAGAGAACTATACCATCAGCTAGTTGTAAGGTAGAGAACTACACCATCAGCTAGTTGTAAGGTAGAGAACTATACCATCAGCTAGTTGTAAGGTAGAGAACTATACCATCAGCTAGTTGTAAGGTAGAGAACTATACCATCAGCTAGTTGTAAGGTAGAGAACTACACCATCAGCTAGTTGTAAGGTAGAGAACTACACCATCAGCTAGTTGTGAGGTAGAGAACTACACCATCAGCTAGTTGTAAGGTAGAGAACTATACCATCAGCTAGTTGTAAGGTAGAGAACTATACCATCAGCTAGTTGTAAGGTAGAGAACTATACCATCAGCTAGTTGTGAGGTAGAGAACTACACCATCAGCTAGTTGTAAGGTAGAGAACTACACCATCAGCTAGTTGTAAGGTAGAGAACTACACCATCAGCTAGTTGTAAGGTAGAGAACTATACCATCAGCTAGTTGTAAGGTAGAGAACTATACCATCAGCTAGTTGTGAGGTAGAGAACTACACCATCAGCTAGTTGTGAGGTAGAGAACTATACCATCAGCTAGTTGTAAGGTAGAGAACTACACCATCAGCTAGTTGTAAGGTAGAGAACTACACCATCAGCTAGTTGTGTGGTAGAGAACTACACCATCAGCTAGTTGTAAGGTAGAGAACTACACCATCAGCTAGTTGTAAGGTAGAGAACTATACCATCAGCTAGTTGTAAGGTAGAGAACTACACCATCAGCTAGTTGTAAGGTAGAGAACTATACCATCAGCTAGTTGTGAGGTAGAGAACTACACCATCAGCTAGTTGTAAGGTAGAGAACTACACCATCAGCTAGTTGTGAGGTAGAGAACTATACCATCAGCTAGTTGTAAGGTAGAGAACTACACCATCAGCTAGTTGTGAGGTAGAGAACTATACCATCAGCTAGTTGTAAAGTAGAGAACTATACCATCAGCTAGTTGTAAGGTAGAGAACTACACCATCAGCTAGTTGTAAGGTAGAGAACTATACCATCAGCTAGTTGTGAGGTAGAGAACTATACCATCAGCTAGTTGTAAGGTAGAGAACTACACCATCAGCTAGTTGTAAGGTAGAGAACTACACCATCAGCTAGTTGTGAGGTAGAGAACTACACCATCAGCTAGTTGTAAGGTAGAGAACTACACCATCAGCTAGTTGTGAGGTAGAGAACTACACCATCAGCTAGTTGTAAGGTAGAGAACTATACCATCAGCTAGTTGTAAGGTAGAGAACTATACCATCAGCTAGTTGTAAGGTAGAGAACTACACCATCAGCTAGTTGTAAGGTAGAGAACTACACCATCAGCTAGTTGTAAGGTAGAGAACTACACCATCAGCTAGTTGTAAGGTAGAGAACTACACCATCAGCTAGTTGTAAGGTAGAGAACTATACCATCAGCTAGTTGTAAGGTAGAGAACTATACCATCAGCTAGTTGTAAGGTAGAGAACTACACCATCAGCTAGTTGTAAGGTAGAGAACTATACCATCAGCTAGTTGTAAGGTAGAGAACTACACCATCAGCTAGTTGTAAGGTAGAGAACTACACCATCAGCTAGTTGTAAGGTAGAGAACTACACCATCAGCTAGTTGTAAGGTAGAGAACTACACCATCAGCTAGTTGTGAGGTAGAGAACTACACCATCAGCTAGTTGTAAGGTAGAGAACTACACCATCAGCTAGTTGTAAGGTAGAGAACTACACCATCAGCTAGTTGTAAGGTAGAGAACTACACCATCAGCTAGTTGTAAGGTAGAGAACTAGACCATCAGCTAGTTGTGAGGTAGAGAACTATACCATCAGCTAGTTGTAAGGTAGAGAACTACACCATCAGCTAGTTGTAAGGTAGAGAACTACACCATCAGCTAGTTGTAAGGTAGAGAACTACACCATCAGCTAGTTGTAAGGTAGAGAACTAGACCATCAGCTAGTTGTGTGGTAGAGAACTACACCATCAGCTAGTTGTAAGGTAGAGAACTACACCATCAGCTAGTTGTAAGGTAGAGAACTAGACCATCAGCTAGTTGTGTGGTAGAGAACTACACCATCAGCTAGTTGTAAGGTAGAGAACTACACCATCAGCTAGTTGTGAGGTAGAGAACTATACCATCAGCTAGTTGTAAGGTAGAGAACTACACCATCAGCTAGTTGTAAGGTAGAGAACTACACCATCAGCTAGTTGTAAGGTAGAGAACTAGACCATCAGCTAGTTGTGTGGTAGAGAACTACACCATCAGCTAGTTGTAAGGTAGAGAACTACACCATCAGCTAGTTGTAAGGTAGAGAACTACACCATCAGCTAGTTGTAAGGTAGAGAACTATACCATCAGCTAGTTGTGAGGTAGAGAACTACACCATCAGCTAGTTGTAAGGTAGAGAACTATACCATCAGCTAGTTGTGAGGTAGAGAACTACACCATCAGCTAGTTGTAAGGTAGAGAACTATACCATCAGCTAGTTGTGAGGTAGAGAACTACACCATCAGCTAGTTGTAAGGTAGAGAACTACACCATCAGCTAGTTGTAAGGTAGAGAACTACACCATCAGCTAGTTGTAAGGTAGAGAACTATACCATCAGCTAGTTGTGAGGTAGAGAACTACACCATCAGCTAGTTGTAAGGTAGAGAACTACACCATCAGCTAGTTGTAAGGTAGAGAACTACACCATCAGCTAGTTGTAAGGTAGAGAACTACACCATCAGCTAGTTGTAAGGTAGAGAACTATACCATCAGCTAGTTGTAAGGTAGAGAACTACACCATCAGCTAGTTGTAAGGTAGAGAACTATACCATCAGCTAGTTGTAAGGTAGAGAACTATACCATCAGCTAGTTGTAAGGTAGAGAACTACACCATCAGCTAGTTGTAAGGTAGAGAACTATACCATCAGCTAGTTGTAAGGTAGAGAACTACACCATCAGCTAGTTGTAAGGTAGAGAACTACACCATCAGCTAGTTGTAAGGTAGAGAACTACACCATCAGCTAGTTGTAAGGTAGAGAACTATACCATCAGCTAGTTGTAAGGTAGAGAACTACACCATCAGCTAGTTGTAAGGTAGAGAACTATACCATCAGCTAGTTGTAAGGTAGAGAACTATACCATCAGCTAGTTGTGAGGTAGAGAACTACACCATCAGCTAGTTGTAAGGTAGAGAACTATACCATCAGCTAGTTGTAAGGTAGAGAACTACACCATCAGCTAGTTGTAAGGTAGAGAACTATACCATCAGCTAGTTGTGAGGTAGAGAACTACACCATCAGCTAGTTGTAAGGTAGAGAACTACACCATCAGCTAGTTGTGAGGTAGAGAACTACACCATCAGCTAGTTGTAAGGTAGAGAACTACACCATCAGCTAGTTGTAAGGTAGAGAACTATACCATCAGCTAGTTGTAAGGTAGAGAACTACACCATCAGCTAGTTGTAAGGTAGAGAACTACACCATCAGCTAGTTGTGAGGTAGAGAACTACACCATCAGCTAGTTGTAAGGTAGAGAACTATACCATCAGCTAGTTGTAAGGTAGAGAACTATACCATCAGCTAGTTGTAAGGTAGAGAACTACACCATCAGCTAGTTGTAAGGTAGAGAACTATACCATCAGCTAGTTGTGAGGTAGAGAACTATACCATCAGCTAGTTGTAAGGTAGAGAACTATACCATCAGCTAGTTGTGAGGTAGAGAACTATACCATCAGCTAGTTGTAAGGTAGAGAACTACACCATCAGCTAGTTGTAAGGTAGAGAACTACACCATCAGCTAGTTGTAAGGTAGAGAACTATACCATCAGCTAGTTGTGAGGTAGAGAACTATACCATCAGCTAGTTGTAAGGTAGAGAACTATACCATCAGCTAGTTGTAAGGTAGAGAACTACACCATCAGCTAGTTGTAAGGTAGAGAACTACACCATCAGCTAGTTGTAAGGTAGAGAACTACACCATCAGCTAGTTGTGAGGTAGAGAACTATACCATCAGCTAGTTGTAAGGTAGAGAACTACACCATCAGCTAGTTGTGAGGTAGAGAACTACACCATCAGCTAGTTGTAAGGTAGAGAACTACACCATCAGCTAGTTGTACCAGCTGCACTGTTAATGTAGGTTGTTTTCCAACCCTCGGCTTCAGACCCCTCAATGAAAACTTTCATCTCAGGGTGTCTGTGCAGCCTGTCAGTGGTCACTGTTTATTATGAGCGACAAACATGGAAACTGTTTGGAAAGTTTGTTGGCTAATGTGCTAGGAATTGTCAGCTCAACAATTAGAGACAGCGTCTACATATCTCTATATACATGCAGATGACCAATGGCCGTCCTTCTCCTTATCACCCTGCTAGTAGAGAGCAATCACAGCCCTCTCTCTGTCACCCTGGATGACAGCTAGCTCTGAGCCATTGCCAGATCAAGTGAAAGACGATGCAAAAACAAGGAACATTTTTCTCCAGATCTTCTGGGATGACCTCATTGCATGTCAACGTTGACTAAACCAACATAGCGCACCTTGACCTTGTCATTCGTCTCACTAACCCGACTCAGTCTTAGCATCTCACTAACCCGACTCAGTTTTGGCATCTCACTAACCCGACTCAGTCTTAGCATCTCACTAACCTGACTTGGTCTTAGCGTCTCACTAACCCGACTCAGTTTTGGCATCTTACTAACCCAACTCAGTCTTAGCATCTCACTAACCCGACTCAGTCTCTTAGCATCTCACCAACCCGACTCAGGCTTAACATCTCACTAACCCGATTCAATCTTAGCATCTCACTAACCCGACTCAGTCTTAGCATCTCAGTAACCCGACTCAGTCTTAGCATCTTACTAACCCAACTCAGTCTGAGCATCTCACTAACCCAACTCAGTCTGAGTGTCCCACTAACCCGACTCAGTCTGAGCGTCCCACTAACCCAACTCAGTCTGAGCGTCCCACTAACCCGACTCAGTCTGAGCGTCCCACTAACCCGACTCAGTCTGAGCGTCCCACTAACCCGACTCAGTCTGAGCGTCTCACTAACCCGACTCAGTCTGAGCGTCCCACTAACCCGACTGGCGTCTCTCCATTCCTGACAAGTTGCCGAACTGTTGAGGGGAAATTTTTTAAGTGAAAGTCATTATTGCCCGAGGCACTTGCGCACCACATGTCCATACATGTCCATACATGTCCAATAAAAAGAGTCTTGTCAAACCCTATGCTAGAGTGACTTGTTCCATCTCGGCCAGTCTTCAAGCTTGCTTGGTGCAAGCCTTACATTATAAAGCGCACCAATAAGCCCCACATCCCACAGATTGGGTTTCACTAATCGACTTATTTATGTCCCTCACTTTTGTAACAATGTTGACCAAGATCAATTGTTGAAGCGTCTTTCTTGCTAGTCGTCTCCTTGACTTCAACATGTAAAATCTCGTGTTCGTATACTTAAATAATGTTATATAACTGGTCCTGTGTGAATGTATTGACTGGTAAATAATGTTAACTGGTCCTGTGTGGTATTAGATGTACATGTATTGAGCATTTGGCATTTCTTATCTGTAGAAGAACAAAATGTTTCAACAACTCTACTGGAATGACTTGTCATATAAAAGAAAGGAAATAGAAGTGTACCCATTTAGACCACAGCTAGGATGACCCTTTACCATTTCTTCCAAATCATACAGTAAAAGCGATAATTTTGTTTTTTATGGTAAAGGGTGGTTTAAATGGAGTGACAGGGTTTGGCACAAGTACCAGACCAAGAACACAAGATTACTTTAGAATTGAAAACTTCTTTAAATAAAATGTTTTTAATTAAAAAAAATTTTTTTTTACTGGCTCCTTGTTCTGCACCTTGTTCTGCAGATAACTACTGTCTTTAAAACAATTTGGTTTGAGCCAGAACTTATGATTGTAACCACTCCCCCTTTCCCCTTCCTCCTTGTCCTCCTCTCTGCAGGGATCTACCTTGTCAAGCAGGTTCTGCGGAGCAAGCACCGGATCCGTCTGCTCGACTACGAACTGAACAGTTTGCACAAGCTAAAGCTCCGGCTCGCCAAGGAGTGGAAGGAAATCACAGATAGAGCCGAAGATGACATCAGGTACGTGTGAAATAATGCATTCTATTTTTTTTAATACATCAAGTTTTAATAAAGCTATATACTTGATAAGCTCACTGGAGTATTCTCCTATAGTCATGGCATTAGATATTCTTAAACTCACTGGGTATTCTGCTATAGTTACAGTGTTTAGATATTCTCACTAATACTTGATAAGCTCACTGGTATAGTCACGGCATTAGATATTCTCCCATATTCCACTAATACTTGATAAGCTCACTGGAGTATTCTGCTATAGTCATGGCATTAGATATTCTCCCATATTCCAATAATACTTGATAAGCTCACTGGAGTATTCTGCTATAGTCATGGCATTAGATATTCTCCCATATTCCACTAATACTTGATAAGCTCACTGGAGTATTCTGCTATAGTCATGGCATTAGAATATTATCCTAGTGGCTTTGTTTTGCTCTACCGCGCAAGTGTGTAGTCATTAACTCGTTTTATAAAATTCATTTTCCACGACGATAGTTGCAAGAAGCAGTTAGCAATTCATTGACAGCCTACGTAAAGCTATGAATACTGTCAAGAAAACTAGAAGTGACTCAAATGTGTGGTAAAGATGGCGCCAATCGCGACTGGAGAATGACGGACCAACTGTTATATGAAGTACAGTAATTCTCATGTAATTCTTATTATACTTTATAGGGAATAAACAATTTTGAATACACATATATATATACATGGTAAAGGGTTTATAGTTTTTTTTCTTCTCAAATATAGTCCAAATATCGTCCAAATGCTAAAATTCAAGTCATCACAAAAATAAATCTACGTAGGCATTAAAGTGGGCGTGGTCATCCACAAGTGGGAGCGGTGCCTCTGCTCAGTTTGCGGACGAGGTCAATGTGCGGGAGCTCTTGTCTCCATGATGCTGGTGGATGTTGCTGGGATGGCTAGCTACTTGTTTGTGCTTGTGAGTGTTGCTGGAGTGGCTAGCTGCTTGTTTGTGCTAGTGACTGTTGCTGGGATGGCTAGCTGCTTGTTTGTGCTAGTGACTGTTGCTAGGATGGCTAGCTGCTTGTTTGTGCTAGTGACTGTTGCTGGGATGGCTAGCTGCTTGTTTGTGCTAGTGACTGTTTCTGGGATGGCTAGCTGCTTGTTTGTGCTAGTGAGTATTGCTGGGATGGCTAGCTGCTTGTTTGTGCTAGTGACATTGCTAGGATGGCTAGCTGCTTGTTTGTGTTTGTGAGTGTTGCTGGGATGGCTAGCTGCTTGTTTGTGCTTGTGAGTGTTGCTAGGATGGCTAGCTGCTTGTTTGTGCTAGTGACTGTTGCTGGGATGGCTAGCTGCTTGTTTGTGCTAGTGACTGTTGCTGGGATGGATAGCTGCTTGTTTGTGCTAGTGACTGTTGCTGGGATGGCTAGCTGCTTGTTTGTGCTAGTGACTGTTGCTGGGATGGCTAGCTGCTTGTTTGTGCTAGTGACTGTTGCTAGGATGGCTAGCTGCTTGTTTGTGCTAGTGACTGTTGCTGGGATGGCTAGCTGCTTGTTTGTGCTAGTGACTGTTGCTGGGATGGCTAGCTGCTTGTTTGTGCTAGTGACTGTTGCTGGGATGGCTAGCTACGTACTTGTTTGTGCTAGTGACTGTTGCTGGGATGGCTAGCTGCTTGTTTGTGCTAGTGACTGTTGTAGCTGCTTGTTTGTGCTCGTATGTGTCGGGGAGTAAGTAAATCTGATGATTCTAGCTCCATTGGGTAGCTCATATGTAGTAAAGTTTAACAAATGAGCCTAAAGTTCAAGCATTGGAAAATTAGACAGTTCTGCTGCAGTAACAAGATGGATGCCTGGAGGATGTCAGCATCACGGTGTATGTATGTAGTGTGTGTGTGTGTGCATGTACTCACTTCAGCATAGCCTCCATCTTTGTTATCACCTCTGTGTTCTAGCGTCTGCTAGTCTCTATGTTCTGGATGATTTATGTACGTGTATCAGATGATGATTTGGGCGGACTCTCTGTCATACTGTTGGAATGGAGCAGCATATTTGCTTCATATCATCATGGTGATATCATCACCATTACTAATACTGCCCTGGCCCTAACCTTAGTTACTGCCCTGACCTTAACCATAGCTACTGCCCTGGCCATAACCCTAGTTACTGCCTTGACCTTAACCCTAGCTATTTCCCTGGCCCTAACCCTAGTTAGTGCTGTGACCCTAACCTTAGCCATTACCCTAGCGCTAATCCTAACCCTAATTACTGCCCTAAACCTAGCCTTACTCCAGCTCTAATCCTAACCCTAAACTCCAGCTCTAATCCTAACACTAATTACTGACCTAAACCTAGCCTTACTCCAGCTCTAATCCTAACACTAATTACTGACCTAAACCTAGCCTTACTCCATAACCCTATTTACTGACCTAAACCTAGCCCTACTCCAGCTCTAATCCTAACCCTAATCACTTCCCTAAACCTAGCCCTACTCCAGCTCTAATCCTAACCCTAATTACTGACCTAAACCTAGCCCTACTCCAGCTCTAATCCTAACCCTAATCACTTCCCTAAACCTAGCCCTACTCCAGCTCTAATCCTAACCCTAATCACTTCCCTAAACCTAGCCCTACTCCAGCTCTAATCCTAACCCTAATTACTGACCTAAACCTAGCCCTACTCCAGCTCTAATCCTAACCCTAATTACTGACCTAAACCTAGCCCTACTCCAGCTCTAATCCTAACCCTAATTACCTAAACCTAGCCTTACTCCAGCTCTAATCCTAACCCTAATTATACTGACCTAAACCTAGCCCTACTCCAGCTCTAATCCTAACCCTGATTACTGCCCTAAACCCAGCTCTAATCGTAACCCTAATCATCCCTAAACCTAGCCCTCTAATGCTCCTAATTACTGACCTAAACCTAGCCCTACTCCAGCTCTAATCCTAACCCTAATTACTGACCTAAACCTAGCCTTACTCCAGCTCTAATCCTAACCCTAATCACTTCCCTAAACCTAGCCCTACTCCAGCTCTAATCCTAACCCTAATTACTGACCTAAACCTAGCCCTACTCCAGCTCTAATCCTAACCCTAATCACTTCCCTAAACCTAGCCCTACTCCAGCTCTAATCCTAACCCTAATTACTGACCTAAACCTAGCCCTACTCCAGCTCTAATCCTAACCCTAATTACTGACCTAAACCTAGCCCTACTCCAGCTCTAATCCTAACCCTAATTACCTAAACCTAGCCTTACTCCAGCTCTAATCCTAACCCTAATTATACTGACCTAAACCTAGCCCTACTCCAGCTCTAATCCTAACCCTGATTACTGCCCTAAACCCAGCTCTAATCGTAACCCTAATCATCCCTAAACCTAGCCCTCTAATGCTCCTAATTACTGACCTAAACCTAGCCCTACTCCAGCTCTAATCCTAACCCTGATTACTGCCCTAAACCCAGCTCTAATCCTAACCCTAATTACTGACCTAAACCTAGCCTTACTCCAGCTCTAATCCTAACCCTAATCACTGACCTACCCTACTCCACTCTACAAGGAGTGGCTCTGACGGTCCACAGCTTTGGCTGGACCACCTCCAGTACAATCTTAAATTTATGGGTGTGGGCTTTAGGAGGCGCACGCTCATTCTATTCAGTGCTCTGCATCGAGTAAATTAGTATCTGCGTTCCATCAAGTCACGAGCAAGACTGAGGTGGCACTGCATGTTCACAAGAATCTCACAGACAAACTTACCTTACCTCGATTAGAACGCATCCTTGATTGGAACGAATTCTTGATTAGAACGCGTCCTTGATTAGAATGTGACCTTGATTAGAATGCATCCTTGATTAGAATGCATCCTTGATTTGAATGCAACCTTGATTAGAAGCGGCGTATGTAGCTGTATGAAGAAGAGAAAATTAGACGAAAGATATGTTTGTCTTGTCTAAATCTCATGCAACTACTGTGCATATACCTGCCATTCATGTTGAAATAATAGACCACACCCTCGCTAGTTCACGGAGGCGGAGCTAGGCAGCTCATGAAGTGAATAGAATGCGTGCATAAAGGAAATGCGGTAATTTATTAATTAGGTAAGGGGTAAGCATAACAACAAGTATTTGTATAGATTTTGACAACTTCTGAAGCACTGCTTTTGTGTGTATAATACACTACTGTGTTAATGTAACAGCAGCACCCACACCACACCCACTTCCTGGCCTGACCATCTTAAAATTGAGCTGCCTAGATGTAACCCTAGTTACACTGTACTACATGTACCCTGACCCTAACCCTAGCCATTACCCTAGCTATCCATTACCCTAGTTACTACCCTGACCCTAGCCATTACCCTAGCCCTAGTCATTACCCTAGCTATCCATTACCCTAGATACTGCCCTGACCCTGGCCCTAGCCCTAGCCCTAGCCATTACCATTACCCTAGCCATTACCCTAGCCATTACCCTAGCCATTACCCTAGCCATTACCCTAGCCATTACCCTAGCCATTACCCTAGCCATTACCCTAGCCATTGCCCTAGCCATTGCCCTAGCCATTACCCTAGCCATTACCCTGGCCCTAGCCATTACCCTGGCCCTAGCCATTACCTGGCCCTAGCCATTACCCTGGCCCTAGCCATTACCCTGGCCCTAGCCATTACCCTGGCCCTAGCCATTACCCTGGCCCTAGCCATTACCCTGGCCCTAGCCATTACCCTGGCCCTAGCCATTACCCTGGCCCTAGCCATTACCCTGGCCCTAGCCATTACCCTGGCCCTAGCCATTACCCTGGCCCTAGCCATTACCCTGGCCCTAGCCATTACCCTGGCCCTAGCCATTACCCTGGCCCTAGCCATTACCCTGGCCCTAGCCATTACCCTGGCCCTAGCCATTACCCTGGCCCTAGCCATTACCCTGGCCCTAGCCATTACCCTGGCCCTAGCCATTACCCTGGCCCTAGCCATTACCCTGGCCCTAGCCATTACCCTGGCCCTAGCCATTACCCTGGCCCTAGCCATTACCCTGGCCCTAGCCATTACCCTGGCCCTAGCCATTACCCTGGCCCTAGCCATTACCCTAACCCTAGCCATTACCTTAGCCCTAGCCATTACCCTACTCCAGTCCTGGGCCTAGCGCTAATCCTAACCTCTGATCCTAGCCCTAGCCCTGCTAGTCCTATCCCTAGTAACTGTCTGACCTTAGCCCTAGCCACTACCCTAGCTCCAGCCCTAGGCCTAGCGCTAACACTATCCCTAGTTACTGTCTGACCCTAGCCAGCCAGTACACTATTGATGATGTCATCATGATGATGTAATGGATGGGCCAGGATGTTTGACTGGGGGGAAGTGGGAGAATGGGCCTGCTTACCTGCATAGAATTTCTCCAGACCAAGTCCTCTTTTCAAACCACACCCACTCTGTACAGTATTAAAATGCTATGTATACACACGAACAATAATGTTTTATTTGACATTTTTTTAATACACTTCTCAAACTGTCCCTATAATTAGAATGCAATAAGGCAGCTCTGTTGAGGTTACCAAACTAAAAGGTACACAGCATTACGTCGCTATACCGTAAACTTAGCACCCCAACTCTAACCAAGAAGGTGGGTGCTTAACCGAGAATAGGAGCTTACTAAACACAATTTCTAAATAATGCACACTCAGAGACAACTACTTCCCCCTGATATGCTAGGGACTACTGCAGTTGTAGACATACATTGGAACACGGAACTAAATTTTTTATTTTTTTGAATGGATTATACGTTGTACACAAGTTATATGATATGGAAATAAGAGGTACATGCATGGATAGATAGAGATAGGTAGAGAGATGATCATCGAATATGAATTTCAAGTTTTTTTTACGCTTCAAATGTCTTTTTGTTGGTTTTCTCTGCACTGCCGGCTCACTACCTTATCGAAGGATTCAAGGCACTCTTGGAGTCTTTTTGGAGCTCATACCGGCTTAACCCACCATTGAAGAAGTTAAGAAGCTGCTGATGTACATTTTAGCTGAGCTATGTGTTTAAGCTTTAGTTGTTGTTGTTGTTGGTTTGTTGTTGTGTTTGGGGGGGGGGGGGGGTTGCTGTCTGCCATTTTGAAATACATGTAGGTGTCAAACCAATATAACAGTGTACTCCTTGAGAGCTGAGCACTACTATATTGTTATGGCAACCATAGATGATACCAAATAGATGTGTCTATTCACTCTTCATCGCAAGACCTCCTATATATAGCCATCCTGTATCTGTACCTTCCCCCATCATCCCTTCATAGGGAAAGCCATAACTTTCCTAACTGAGCAGGGTGTATTGCAGGTGTACCAAGTGGAGTAATGAACCTGAGCTAGGGCTAGGGCTAGGGCTAGGGTTAGGGCTAGGGCTGTATAGCCCGAAGTATTGATGGGAAATTAGATTTGGCCCATCAGCAACCGCCAATATATGCCACACCCACCTACCTTGTCCGTGATGATCACTACCACCAAGTTTATACTGTATAATGCTGTTGAATGTCCGGCGTATGTATTGTCAAATATATTGACTGCGAACATTTCTGGCTCTTCAGTACAACTCGAGTCTAATTGCTCTGTTCTGGCAAGCTATTGTCTCAGCGTGTTCTTCCACTGTCCTTGCAGGGTATTTCGAGAGCAGAAACGGGTTGCCAAGGCCATCTTGAGCAGTCAGGAAGAAGCATTCTGGAGACTCCACAAGCCACCAGTAAGAGAAACTCAAGTCACCAAGTCGTAATGAAGGCCAGGGATAGAGTCATATGGTGCCAGTGTTGTGTCTGGTTGCAATACTTAATTACTGTGCTATGTATTAGGTAATAGTAGTATGTATGTGTATGTACAATATGTGTTAAGTTTGTTGGCACATGCTAAGTAGAGTAGGAAGTCAGCTATCCGAATGTGTTGGTCAGCTGCACGCTGCAGGAAGCCACTCCCACTGTAATACTAACGATGCCCGCAGCAATGCTGGCATTTCCCAGGGAAATTATGTGTGTGTAAAACAAGTACATTCTTTAGCTTATGGAGCCTCTTCCAGCAGTTTGTTTAGATTCTACTTCCTCCGTGCCAAAGCATATCAAACACTTAATGTATATGTACAGATCCTGAGTATATGTACTGGGATAGCTAAATGGGCGATCAGAGATCAGTGAATTTCAACTATTGCGAAGTAGAGCCTGGAGTACTGCAGAGCAGAGCACGGAGTACTGCAGAACAGAGCCTGGAGTACTGCAGAGCAGAGCTTGGAGTACTGCAGAGTGGAGTACTGCAGAGCAGAGCCCGGAGTACTGCAGAGCAGAGCCCCGGAGTACTGCAGAGCAGAGCCCGGAGTATTGCAGAGCAGAGCCCAGAGTACTGCAGAGCAGAGCCCGGAGTACTGCAGAGCAGAGCCCGGAGTACTGCAGAGCAGAGCCCGTAGTACTGCAGAGCAGAGCCCGGAGTACTGCAGAGCAGAGCCCGGAGTACTGCAGAGCAGAGCCCGGAGTACTGCAGAGCAGAGCCCGGAGTACTGCAGAGCAGAGCCCGGAGTACTGCAGAGCAGAGCCCGGAGTACTGCAGAGCAGAGCCCGGAGTACTGCAGAGCAGAGCCCGGAGTACTGCAGAGCAGAGCCCGGAGTACTGCAGAGCAGAGCCCGGAGAACTGCAGAGCAGAGCCCGGAGTACTGCAGAACAGAGCCTGGAGTACTGCAGAGCAGAGCCTGGAGTACTGCAGAACAGAGCCTGGAGTACTGCCGAACAGAGCCTGGAGTACTGCAGAGCAGAGCCTGGAGTACTGCAGAGCAGAGCCTGGAGTACTGCAGAGCAGAGCCTGGAGTACTGCAGAGCAGAGCCTGGAGAACTGCAGAGCAGAGCCTGGAGTAGTGCAGAACAGAGCCTGGAGTACTGCAGAGCAGAGCCTGGAGTACTGCAGAGCAGAGCCTGGAGTACTGCAGAGCAGAGCCTGGAGTACTGCAGCCCTAGTCACTTCAAGGGAAGAATGAGAGATGCAGCCCTAGTCACTTCAAGCAGTGAAGCTGTTCATTTGGGGGGGTTATGGCAGCAGCACATGATTCTTTAGACAAGCTGGGGGATGGTATTGGTGCTACCAGAGAACCAGAGATTCCAATACCTCAATTTGCACACTGCACCAGTTTTTTCTGATACATTTCACTCCCATCAAGTCACTGAGCAGGGAAATCCTGGAAAGTGGCTCTGCATCACTGGTTTAAAAAAAATCTCCATGGTTGTCTTACAGTAGGGTGCTTGAAGGGGGGATTTGTCGCTATTGTGTCCTTTTTTTCCAGAGCAACCCAGCAGGGGAGGACGCCAATGGGAAAAACTTGGCGTGCTAGTGCTTTCCCTGGCGTGCCAGTGCTCTCCTCCCTGGCGTGCCAGTGCTCTCCATGGCGTGCCAGTGCTCTCCCTGGCGTGCTAGAGCTTTTAGCATACCCAAAAGGGCCCTAAGAAGAGATGGCATTCTTATTTGTCTTCAGTAGAACTCCATGGGTCATCATCCTGCAGAACAGGCAGATCTCTTCAGGCATAATTATTGCAGTCCTGCAGGTCGAGCAGATATCAGCTTCTGAAACAACATGACAAGCAAGCAGAGGAAATTCTGAAACAACAGGACAAGCAAGAAGAGGAACTTCTGAAACAACAGGACAAGCCAGCAGAGGAACTTCTGAAACAACAGGACAAGCAAGCAGACGAACTTCTGAAACAACAGGACAAGCAAGCAGACGAACTTATGAAACAACAAGACAAGCAAGCAGAGGAACTTCTTTAACAACAGGACTAGCAAGCAGAGGAACTTCTGAAACAACAGGATAAGCCAGCAGAGGAACTTATGAAACAACAGGACAAGCCAGCAGAGGAACTTCTGAAACAACAAGGCAAGCAAGCAGAGGAACTTCTGAAACAACAGGACAAGCAAGCAGAGGAACTTCTGAAACAACAGGACAAGTCAGCAGAGGAACTTCTGAAACAACAGGACTAGCAAGCAGAGGAACTTCTGAAACAACAGGACAAGCAAGAAGAGGAACTTCTGAAACAACAGGACAAGCAAGCAGAGGAACTTCTGAAACAACAGGACAAACCAGCAGAGGAACTTCTGAAACAACAGGAGAAGCAAGCAGAGGAACTTCTGAAACAACAGGACAAGCAAGCAGAGGAACTTCTGAAACAACAGGACAAGCAAGCAGAGGAACTTCTGAAAGAACAGGACAAACCAGCAGAGGAACTTCTGAAACAACAGGACAAGCAAGCAGAGGAACTTCTGAAACAACAGGACAAGCAAGCAGAGGAACTTCTGAAACAACAGGACAAGCAAGCAAAGGAACTTCTGAAACAACAGGACAAGCAAGCAGAGGAACTTCTGAAACAACAGGACAAGCAAGCAGAGGAACTTCTGAAACAACAGGACAAGCAAGCAGAGGAACTTCTGAAACAACAGGACAAGCAAGCAGATCAACTTCTTGAACAACAGAACAAGCCAGCAGAGGGACTTCTGAAATAGCAGGACAAGCAAGAAGAAGAACTTCTGAAACAACAGGACAAGCCAGCAGAGGAACTTCTTGAACAACAGGACAAGCCAACAGAGGAACTTCTGGAACAACATGACAAGCAAGCAGAGGAACTTCTGAAACAACAGGACAAGCAAGAAGAGGAACTTCTGAAACAACAGGACAAGCCAACAGAGGAACTTCTGAAACAACAGGACAAGCCAGCAGAGGAACTTCTGAAACAACAGGACAAGCAAGCAGAGGAACTTCTGAAACAACAGGACAAGCAAGCAGAGGAACTTCTCGAACAACAGGACAAGCCAGCATAGGAACTTATGAAATAACAGGACAAGCAAGAAGAGGAACTTCTGAAACAACAGGACAAGCCAGCAGAGGAACTTCTTGAACAACAGGACAAGCCAGCAGAGGAACTTCTGGAACAACATAACAAGCAAGCAGAGGAACATTCTGAAACAACAGGACAAGCCAGCAGAGGAACTTCTTGAACAACAGGACAAGCAAGCAGAGGAACTTCTGGAACAACATGACAAGCAAGCAGAGGAACTTCTGAAACAACAGGACAAGCCAGCAGAGGAACTTCTTGAACAACAGGACAAGCAAGCAGAGGAACTTCTGAAACAACAGGACAAGCCAGTGTAGGAAAACAGAGAAACTCTTCAGAAGGCTCGAGCATTTAGTCGAAACGTTGAGTGAGTAAATTTCAAGTTGATTATTGAGAAGGTCGTTGCAAGCCAGAGTGTTTCATGTGTCATGCAAGTTCACAACCTGCCACTCGCACTAGCAACACGACACATCATTTTTGTGATATTGTGGACAAGAAGTAGCTTTGCTTGAACGGACTCAATTTCTATTCTAGCTCTGGTTGGGACCTGTTGTTGACATGTGCTGGTGTGCATTATTTGTGTGTGCACACACAAAAAATGTTCTTCTTAAAGGAAGAGATGCATGAGGAAAGGTTGATTGGAGGCAGTGAGGAACTCTCCTGGTATATGGACGAATCTCACAAGTCATGTAGGGATTGAAGGTTCGTAAATTAATGGGTGGAGTTTGTCATTCCGGGTAAAAGTTCGATTTCAATAGTTCAATGCAATGAGGTGAACAGCTTAATGCGATGTGAGCCAAAGGCCTCACGATGAATTAACCGGCGATTGGACGTAGTTGTTTCTGCGGCTTCCCTCGGCAGAAATGCTTTCAGAACCATCAGAATCGGCCGGGAGAGCCCATCAAAGACAGTGATAGTAATCGTCAACCTTTCCCCCCCTTTTATATTCAGAAGAATGCACACATATCCTCATCTGCGTGATAATAACCACCCTTCTAATTATAATCACAGATAATTTATTAGCACCCGCGATACCTATTAGAAAATCTACGATATTTACCGCAGGGTCACTGGGAGAAGTGATGCAAAGTCTTTCTACATAAACTATTTTGTGGTGTCATCCAGCTCTGCTCTGCTTGCTCTGCTCTGCTTGCTCTGCTTGCTCTGCTTGCTCTGTTTGCTCTGCTCTGCTCTGCTTGCTCTGCTTGCTCTGCTTGCTCTGCTTGCTCTGCTTGCTCTGTTTGCTCTGCTCTGCTTGCTCTGCTCTGCTCTGCTCTGCTTGCTCTTTGCTCTGCTTGCTCTGCTCTGCTCTGCTTGCTCTTTGCTCTGCTTGCTCTGCTCTGCTTGCTCTGCTTGCTCTGTTTGCTCTGCTTGCTCTGCTTGCTCTGCTTGCTCTGCTTGTTCTGTTTGCTCTGCTTGCTCTGTTTGCTCTGCTTGCTCTGCTTGCTCTGCTCTGCTTGCTCTGCTCTGCTTGCTCTGCTCTGCTTGCTCTGCTTGCTCTGTTTGCTCTGCTTGCTCTGCTTGCTCTGCTTGCTCTGTTTGCTCTGCTTGCTCTGTTTGCTCTGCTTGCTATGCTTGCTCTGCTTGCTCTGCTTGCTCTGTTTGCTCTGTTTGCTCTGTTTGCTCTGCTTGCTCTGTTTGCTCTGCTTGCTCTGCTTGCTCTGCTTGCTCTGCTTGCTCTGCTTGCTCTGCTTTGCTCTGCTTGCTCTGCTCTGCTTGCTCTGCTCTGCTTGCTCTGCTCTGCTTGCTCTGCTTGCTCTGTTTGCTCTGCTTGCTCTGCTTGCTCTGCTTGCTCTGCTCTGCTTGCTTTGCTCTGCTCTGCTTGCTCTGCTTGCTCTGTTTGCTCTGCTCTGCTTCTGCTCTGCTCTGCTTCTTGTAGCATTTGCACATCATATTATAATAGACCACAGTCACTATTGACTTCTCTTGCCCTTGATAGTGAGTACCTCGTGTCTTGTGTTGTTGTCTGCAGCCGGGAGAGATCAGCGTACAAGACTCCGCCCTCACCAGACATGGCACACAGAGATTGGACTATCTCATCATCGACTCCATGACAATGGAGGCTCTCACAAAGGAGAGAGATTTGTTGAAGCTTATCTTGAAGCGACCTTCTTGCAATCTTTCCACTTCCATTGAGAGGCAAGTTTGGTATGAGGCACATCAGCAGAGAAAGCAGGGGCACACACACCTCTAGTTTCAAAAGAGGGTTGAGGTAGCTTGAATACTGAAGGGGCTTTAATATTATAAGGGAAGCTTGGATATGGCTTGAATAGTATGGGGGGCTTGAATATTATGGGGGGGGCTTGAATGTTATGGGGGGGGGGGGGCGGCTTGAACGTTATGGGCAAGGAAATGGGCAAGGAAATAATTAGTTGTTATATCCAATGTGTTGAACACAATGCAGAATTTCATCAACTACCAATACTTGGCAACCCTCCCCCCTCCACTATTCAACTATTCAACAACACCTAATACCTCCTCCAAAATCCACCTCACCCTCCAAATCCAACCCTTCCTCCAACTTCCATTGCCCCACTCCCCCTTCCCACAATATCCACCTCATTCTAAAACCAAAACTCAGCCCCTCACCCCTCCCCAATTGCTGTGTCATGTGCCGTCCACGTGAGAGGAAGAGGAAGGGGAGGCGGGATCTTGGAGGAGAGGCCATTGGTATGTATCTCGGTGAAGCTTCATACTTTCTGGATATATTTGGTAGATCAACTCTTTGGGTCTCACAGAATAATAGAGTTTATTTATTTATTGTTTTATTTTATTTGCTATTTTTGATTATTTTATTTATTATTTTATTTGTTTGAAATAATTTTTTTGTTATTTATTAGTTTATTTATTATTATTATTTATTTTATTTTATTATTATTATTTTATTTATTGTTTTTATAGTTATTTGTTTCAAATTTCAGTGCTACTAGGCAGCTTAAAAGGCATATATGAATATTAGTGTGATATTGCATGAGTCTTGATAATAACTGTTGAAGGTATGTAAGCGGTTGATGATATTCCCACTGAGATGTACTGGGTGGTTAAGTGGCCGGTCACCCATCTAGGGTGGTGATGTTCCCTGTAGAGATGGACTGGGGTGGTAGGTGGCCAATCACCCATCTGGGATGGTGATGTTCCCTACATCTCAGAGATGTACTGGGTGGGTAGGTGGCCAATCCCCCACCTGGGGTGGTGATGTTCCCTATAGAGATGCACTGGGTGGTTAGGTGGCTCACATCGGGATGTCATGCACTCCTTTCCTCATAAGCTATAGTTGGGTGTTTTAATCACATAGGGTCGCAGTGCCAGGTGAGGGGAGTGGCCAGGTGAGGAGAGTGTTGAACTTCACTGGAACCACACCACCATTTTTTTCCTTCATTTTTTTAATAGCAATTATAAATCACACACACACACACACACACCACTTATAAATTAGTGTTTTTTCCCGTTAATTAAGCAAGCTTTGTTGTTGTTGTTTTCAAATATTTTTTGTAATGGCCTACGGTCGGTGGATTAAAACACTCCATCTCTACAGTGTGGACAGTTAGTACTAATATTATGATATACACTGGCACGCTCCTGCCCTCTATGTCACATCTACAACACAATCCATTATGAACACTGTTGTTGTTGTTGTTGTTGTTGTTGCTGTAATAGGATGGCAAACTATATCAACACGTATGAGGAGTTTGACCCAATGATTACTCCACCTGAACCTAGTAACCCGTGGGTCACTGGCGACACCACCTTGTGGGAGGTGGAGAAATCTCTGTAAGATTGCTGACATGGCACATTTTTTCTCTAGACTTTGTAATACTATTCAATGTACTGCATGTTGGTGTCTAGCACACTACAGAACTGTCTAGTACACTACAGAAGGTATCTTGTATACTACAGGAGATACCTAGTATGTTACAGGAAGTGCTGTAATGAGATTCACAATCCCACAAACTCTAGACACAATTAGTATATATGCAAAGTTCATAGTTCGCCTGTTACTTTTGAGACGGGCCACCATGGAGCATTCTGGGTGAGAGTGGAGTGCAGCTCTCTGTTGCTGCAGAGATGGAAGCTTAGGGTGATCAAGCAGCAGCTGTTAGTCACCAATTTTTCTACAAGTCTATGGAGGAGCCAGGCAGGAAACCATTAGACATCACCAAATTGTTTTCAGTTTTTGTACAAGCTGGTGCTTTGTTTCTGCATCTGCAGAGCACTCCTACCCAACAGAGTGTGGGTATCTAAGCTAGTATATATATATATATATATATATATATATATATATATATAATGTCTGTCCGTCAGTCTGTGTGCATATGCCTTGCCAAAGCTTGAACGAATTTAAAGCAAACTTGGTGAGTAGGTCAAGCGTAAATCAGTTTTAAAAAAGTTTCAAATTTAATGAAATTATGGGGGGGAATTGATAACATTTGAATTTTGAAAGAAATGGGTTATTTTAGTTATTTTTTTATTATCTTGGTGGTCAAAGGTATATACATGTAGATCAGGGAGAGTATCTACAACAAGCGTATTGCAGAATAATCATCTATCTATATATATATATGTACCGTAGCTCCTTGATTAGACCATGTATATACCATTTACTATATATATTGAATGAAGTCCAGTGTGGCACTTGTTTTTCGAAGAGCTAAAGTTTCGAGGATTGCTATAACTGAATTGTTTCGCGGAATAATTTTCGGGATTATTGTAATCCCTGGAGATTACCAGACGTTATTATATAATAATTGGAGGGCGCAATTTTCCTGTTTAGAATCAAGTTCATGAAAATCGAAAATTTAGCCTGTCAAAAAAGCGGGGGGAAGAGCTCTATACTGTATATATCCGCCATTGACTAGAACTACACCCTCAATTAGACCGCTCAATTAGACCGCACATTAGCAGGAAATATGAAGGCTCCAGGGGAATGCCCTGTCTGGAGTGGGTGGAGGAAGCCTGGAAATCTTCACCAAGGAAGTGATAATCAAAATAATGAGGCACTTCAGATGGTCACATGTTGTCGGTGTTCACTGGACAAAAGTAGCAGAAAGTGCTGCAGAAATCTTTTTCCAACGACGCCCAAAACTGCATAGAAACAAGGTGGGAGATCTGTCGATGCAATTTCTCCACAAATAAAGAAGCTGACTATGAAGAAGATGCAACTAGAATAGAGGCAGGTAGCTAGAGCACAACTCTTGCACTATCAATAATTGTCACCTGTTCGAGATCGTGTGCATGCCCATTATATATATAGTTGGGTTCAAATAATAGAGCATGCCCTCAATTACTTGAATAGTACTCCCTTGATTACCTCAAATAGTGTGCCCTCGATTACCTCAAATAGTACACAGAGCGTGGCCAGGTCATGAAATCAATAAAACTCATGCTTGGATGAAATACACGATGTATCATAAATGAACCAGACACACTATGTAATGAGATGGCAAGCTAAATTTTATATTGAGAAAATGCAGCCTATCCCAACTACCATCTTGGAGGTCTCTCTGAGGCCGATCCAGCTGTGGAGCACTTCAGAGATTTTTATATCTGCGGACCATATAAGCTTGCAAGAGATTTGAGTGGTGCGCTTGTTTACTTGTTTACTGATTGGTCCTTGATTTATGATTTATTAATAAGCTATGATTTTTTTTACAGGAATAATATTTTCAAACAGAATACAAATGCAGTTTGCTATAGAAATCAGCTGCATTGAGGTAAATAAGCCATGCAGTACTGTACAGCTAAGAAATCCATCCAGATGTGTTTCTTTCTGCATAGTGAAGACAGTATTTTCCAGTAAGCACGAGGTGCCTGTATGACCTTCCACAAGAAAAGCTTTCAGAGACAGCAATAGGCCTGGGAAAGCAGGTCCATAATATCAGTTGTAATCATCAACCATAAATCCCTCCTTAAAAATAGTTGTGGTTTTCTAACTACTTCATCATGATTCAGTACTCTACTACGCATGTGTAGGTTAAAAAATCTGTGTCCAGCACATGTTTCAAAAATATTTTTGTGTGTATGGACAATGTCAGAGTATAAGCTTGCACGTGCTTGTGATGACCAACAGGCTAGTAATTACAAGCTAGGGGCGTCCTAATGTACATGTAGCAAGTCCATAATATATATAAGTTAAACTTGAAGATATATGATTACCAATTTTTTTTTGAAAGCACATGTCATCATTCATTTTGTACCTATAAATTCTTTATTTTTAAAGCTGTTCCAAGATTTTTTTCCTTCTCTCGCAGTGTTGAGTATCCAAGTGAGCAGAGAGTCAGGAAATGGGCGTGTTCTCTCCACAACCTTCTCTACGACGTGACTGGGCGCTTCAAATTTGAAGCCCACTGCACCCATCATCACAACTTGGAAAACGTGAAGTTTTGGCAGGCATGCAAAGACCTGCAGACAATCCCACTGCATGCTCTCAAAGGATCAGTGCAGCTTATTTACGAGTCAGTACAGCAACACCCTTGACTCTATTTGCCAACAGGAATAGAACTGCCTTAAAATCTGGTTGTTAAGTCAGTACCTGTATTAAGCTTGTTATGCACCACTTACTCCTCATGTTTAGACTCCATTTGTTAAAGCGGTGATCATGACTACGTCTCCTCCTGCTGCTCAGAAGTCCATGTTTCTAACATTTCTGGCAACTAGCAAATTAGTAGGTAGGATCTGCATGTCTGAGAGTTGCCAGGCTTTGCTGGGCAATAGTTCAACCTTTCTTTATCCCTTCTTGCAAGCCCAGTCCATACACTGGGCAATCTTTACCTATAAGAAATTGATTTTGTCTGCACGTGACGCATATACTTGTGTTTCGGTATCCATTTTCTTATTGACTGACATTATAAGTGCCTAACTTAACAACCAGCTTCTATGGTGTACATTGATGTGGACTATTCCCCCTCTCTAAACTCACATCGTATGTGCCTTATTGTAAGAGAGAATATTGAAATCGATTATTTTGATATTGCTATCCAGTGAGTTTCTGCAACGTAATGCACCCAGGGAGGTGAATGTGAGTGCAGAAGTGATGTCAAATGTGCAGAAAGACATCGTGAACCCTTCACGTTTCTCCTTCACCTCTGCCAAGGCAAGTCCTCCACAAGGGAGGTTCTAATAGCAGCCATGCTTCTAGGAATTTCCCAAACTTGCAAATTGTTCTGGATGAGAAATACTGTGCTTGTATTCTTATTGTTGTTATTTTATTGTTGTTGTTACTATTAATATATATATATATATTATCCTCTACTCTCAACACGTTCTTTGCACAATGATTTTTTTAACATTGAAACACTTTAAACTAGGCCAGCAAAATCTATCAAATAGAGCTAACTCACGAATGCCTGCAGTACATTTCCTTCAAAATGTCAAGCATCCAGCAAAGAAGTCGCTATATGCATTTCCTTTTTAGTATGCACATGCACAAGTCCATTCCTGTTCATGTGAGCAACTCTCTAAAATATAACTCTCAAGCAACTCTCTAAAATATAACTCTCAACCAACTCTCTAAAATATAGCTCGCAACCAACTCTCTAAAATATAACTCTCAACCAACTCTCTAAAATATAACTGTCAACCAACTCTCTAAAATATAACACCTTTTTAATTAATCAACTTACAATTTACTCTTTGTAGTTTTGTTATTCCTGATGAAGGCTAAAGCATCTAAGCTGAAGTGTTGGGGAACAAGTTTAATTATGTTGATTATTGGCTAGTTAATTAAGTTGTAATTATTGGGTATGTTCGTATTGAGCTGAAGATCTCTCAACGTCCATTTTATTGGTAATTTTGTGCTGTTTGACGTCATTTGGAAGTGATTATCTCATACAAATGAGGTCTTATGAAGAATCGTTCTTGTTTGTCCCGCAGGAACAGATCTACAAACTTATGGAGAACGACATTTACCCTCGCTACTTGAAGTCCGAGGATTATCAGAGTTTGGTAAGGAAAGCGAAAGAGGCAAAATTGGCTGCGAAAGGTTTCTTTGCCAAGCTGCAGAAGAAGAAATTTGCTGGAGTGATACAAGATGCCACTGAGATCAGTCCGTGCCTGCCTCATCGCTTTGCCAGGAGTCATGTAAGAGGACGTTTTCGTTTATGATAGCATTGTGTCTCTAAATGAATATTGTGTGCACATTTTGAGCATGTTGTTGATATGTGATGTCACACAGTGAGCTCCTTTTCCCGTAGCCGTGCTAGAGGAGGTTCTGGTGACTATAGGAGTCATGGTTTTCAGTCATTGTGATGTTTGAAGGCTTGTCACATGAATTGCCATATTAGTCCATGAAGGGGGAAGTTCACTCGTGACCCTAGAGTAGTCTCTAGCTGTGATTTATCAAACTGCCATACATATATATGTACAAGCAGCATGTTGAAAGAGCTGTGGCACAGTTGTTTAGTATACTACAGGAAGTGCCTAGTATACCATAGGAAGTACCTAGTATACTACGGGAAGTTCCTAGTATACTACAGGAAGTTTCTAGTATACTACAGGAATTGCTGTAGTTAGGTTCATCAATTAATAATCCTACAAACTCTAGACCCAATTACTACATGCGTAAAGATAGTTTGACTGTTGCTTTTAGACAGCCACCAAGTAGCATGCTACACTGTGCAGCTTTCTGCTGGTATAGCTTATGGTGATCAAATACCAGCTGCAAGTAATTAATTCTGCTGTATATCCCAGGAGAAGCCAGGCAGGAAACCTTGCGATTGCCAACACAACGTGGTACAGTAGCAGACATAAACATATTTCGGCAACTACATTCTAGTTTCAATGAGTGCATGGCTAGAGGATTGGCCAGCATTTTGATTTGTAGGGTTTTATAGGCATACCTATAACGTTTTATCAAGAGTAGACTTTTCAAACTGTTCAGTGGGTACTCCCTGTGTTTCACGACCCACTTTTTAAATCACTGATGGCAACAACAACAACAAAAAGGGTCATATCTAAGCTAAAACTCACACCAGCAGCTTCTTAGCTTCAATCATAATGTAGTTGCCATCGTCAGCCTTTTTGTATTTGTTATTATTATTATTATTAGTTTTTTTTACCATCTTCTCAGTTGTTTATCAAATAATACATACTGCAGTCCACTGGGCATGTGCAGGTAAAAAAATATCTGGTGTTTAGTGCATGCACTTCATTTCTTTTATATACAATGTCTGAGTTTGCAAATAGACTGAATATTGCTCTGCTCTTCACATATAACAGCACAAGATATAATAATAGTCACGGACAACTCCATTACTCTACCGTGCTTTATGAAGATATGAAACTCACTACAATGGCTGTTAAGCCTTCCCTTAAAACTCCATGTAGCAGTCAATAACATGATAGAATTCAGTATTTTAAAAAAACACTAAAAAAACGTCCTCATCTCTAAAAATATGCTTTCTTCAGCTCTGCTTCTATAAACCTGCAGACTACTCCCAAACTAAATGGTAAAACATTGATTACTGGTCAATCAACATACCTACATGTACCATTGACAGTAGAGGAAATCATTTACCATTTCAAAAAATGCCGTCCATTTCAGGTTTTACCTCATTCCGTTTCATCATTTACCTTTTAGAAAACTTTCCATTTCAAAAAGTGCAAAAACGAATGCAAAAGACACAGAACATGGTCTTCCTTGAACTGCTTGGCACATTAGTTCCTCTGTTCCTCTGCTGATGACAGCTAACAGGTGCACTTCTCTGGCCTTCTTGGCTCTTGCAGGGGCTGAATCTGCCATCTTTTTCTTCCACCTGCATACAGATGCTTTAACCCTCTGAATGCACGAGGGTCCATTTAATTTTATTCCCCCGATAGCAGTAAATAGTTTAGCCAGTCAAGCATCAAAAGCAACTCCATAATTTCTAGTTATTTGTTATTCCCTAGATCCACAACTGCTTAATTAACAGGAAAGTCTGAAGCCACACTCCAGTGCAAAGTATATCTATAAACCTCAGCTATAGTTATGGCAGCTGCTCTAGGTCTAGCTAGCAATGGTAATAGTTAATGGGAATACCACACAGGCCTCATTTCCGCTTCATAATACCAATTCCATGAATTCCTTCTGCTCTCCGTTTCAAGGAAAATGATTCTCCCTATGACAGTGGCTTAGATCTGAATTCCAATTAGTGGCAATACTGTAGTTTGATTGGCTTCACCCAGGACTTCTGGTGAAACCTTTGAAAACTCTCTATAGCCATCATCATAGTAATGGGTAAAGGGTTTTCCTGCATGTAATTTATTGTACTATAGTGTACTCTGTGTCAGCTACTTCTTGCCAACTTTTCCACTCTCTCCTCACAGCTGAGTATCACACGTAAATCTAGCTCTTCCATGGACAATATCTATACTGCGTGTGTGGATGGCACCGATCACTTCTTGGGCCCATTTGGGGAATCTAAGAGAAGCTCGACATTGTCGGATGCCTTCATCGATTCCCTGATCTCCCCAAGTCCTGACAAAGTCGTAACAAAAGAAGCCAGATCTAGAAAGATCTCTGCTCCAGAGTGTTTAAACCTTAATGTAATGGCAGCTAAGGACGTTGTTGAACTGGAGAATATTGACGAAGCTTCAGCAGCCTTGCCCACTTTTTTGGGACTGAAGCCAATGATGACCAAACAAAAGTCCACTTCTGCAGATAATGTACAGCAGAATGTCAACACTGATATTGGCACAGCCTCCAACTGGAAGATATTTGAGAACAGTGATGTGTAAGTAGTAGTGAATGCAGACACTCGGAGTGTAAACACATGGGAGATATAACTGAGGTGTGTATTATTCATACAATGCAATTTGTTTTAAGATAAATATTATCGTAATGGCTGGCATAGTTCCAAATGTTACGAGCACCTCCATTCACTTGCCAAAGGGCTGTTGCTTCTGGGTGGGGTAAGCCATTGCTCTTTATAAAGTCATTTGTATTTTACATTGCGTAGTGGGATAGGTAGATCACTTGGCTTGTTTGAGATGAAGGAAGTGCTTGTTTGAGATGAAGGAAGTGCTTGTTTGAGATGAAGGAAGTGCTTGTTTGAGATGAAGGAAGTGCTTGTTTGAGATGAAGGAAGTGCTTGTTTGAGATGAAGGAAGTGCTTGTTTGAGATGAAGGAAGTGCTTGTTTGAGATGAAGGAAGTGCTTGTTTGAGATGAAGGAAGTGCTTGTTTGAGATGAAGGAAGTGCTTGTTTGAGATGAAGGAAGTGCTTGTTTGAGATGATGGAAGTGCTTGTTTGAGATGAAGGAGGTGCTTGTTTGAGATGAAGGAAGTGCTTGTTTGAGATGAAGGAAGTGCTTGTTTGAGATGAAGGAAGTGCTTGTTTGAGATGAAGGAAGTGCTTGTTTGAGATGAAGGAAGTGCTTGTTTGAGATGATGGAAGTGCTTGTTTGAGATGAAGGAAGTGCTTGTTTGAGATGAAGGAAGTGCTTGTTTGAGATGAAGGAAGTGCTTGTTTGAGATGAAGGAAGTGCTTGTTTGAGATGAAGGAAGTGCTTGTTTGAGATGATGGAAGTGCTTGTTTGAGATGAAGGAAGTGCTTGTTTGAGATGAAGGAAGTGCTTGTTTGAGATGAAGGAAGTGCTTGTTTGAGATGAAGGAAGTGCTTGTTTGAGATGAAGGAAGTGCTTGTTTGAGATGAAGGAAGTGCTTGTTTGGAAGAAACACATCATGCAACTATTGCACCCACAAATCAGAAAACTTGACAGAAGAATTCTGGCAAGTTTAATCATATTTTGTAATGATTCAGCATTCTATAGATTGAGATTCTTATCACCCTAGTCACCTTCGAATACCAGCCTCCTTCTCATACTATTAACTTCAAATTCTAGTTGCCGTCAAATACTAGTCCCCCTCAAATATTAGTTACCTCAAATGCTAAACACCCTTGAATACTAGTCCCCCTCAAATATTAGTCACCCTCACATACTAGTCCAAGTTACCATCAAATACCGTACTATTAAGAACCACCCCTCCAATTGTAACCTCCTCTCCAGTTGTAACCGAGTAACTCAGTCTCAATTGGTAATAGCATCCACCCTTCCGACTGTAACTGCAGGGGCAAATAGCAATAAGACAGGCTGAAATGCCCAAATAATTAAGCTTTTAAACTGAGAACTGAAGGTGTGTGTGTGTGTGGAGGGGGAGGGGGGGGAGGGGATCGGGGGAAATGTTCTGAGCACCAACAAGGCTTGAACACATGATTTCTGCTTTCTGTGCACCGTAACTCACCACGGGCACCCAAGCAAGCGATTATAAGTCCTCCAAAGTACTTCAACTCCTTCACAACTGCAATCACTAGTATCCACCTTTCTAATTGTAACCACCCTTCCAATAGTAATCACAGGACTGAAGTAAATAGTAACGGTCCTATTAGAAAATATATGGTACTTGTCAACCTTGTCCCTTGAATACAGGCACCCTCAAATATTATTCTTCCTTGATACTAGTAATGCTTGAATACTACTCCTCTCGAATGCTAGTCAACCTCTAGTTACACTCGAACACTAGTCACCTTTAAATAACACTAGTCATCCACAATACTACTCACTATCGAATGCTAGTCACCTTCAAATACTAGTCACCCTTGAATGCAACCTCTAGTTACACTCGAACACTAGTCACCTTTAAATAACACTAGTCACCTTTAAATAGCACTAGTCATCCTCAATACTACTCACTATCGAATGCTAGTCACCTTCAAATACTAGTCACCCTTGAATGCTAGTCACTCTCTAATACTAGTCGTGCTCAAACACTGTTCATCCTCACATACCAATCAACCTCGAGTACTAGTGACCCTCAAGTGCTAGTCACCTTCAAACACAAGTCGCCCTCAAATGCTAGTCACACACAAATCATCGTTAACCTTGAATTCTAGTCACCCTCGAATACTAGTCACCCTCAAATACTGTAAGTCCAGAAAACCGAAGGATAAACCTTTTTTTTTATACTAACTTAACGGTAGAAATGTTTTCATTAGAATGAAAATGTTAATATTCTTAATATGCTTGTGTGGACTGTCTACCTTATTTTTCAATCGGCTGCATACTTGAAGATGTCTCTCATGCTTGATGAAGAAAGGAGCTGCTTCCAACTCAAGAAATGAGTTAGTGGCCATGGAGTCAGCTGCTAGAATGGAGGAGATAGAACAGCAACAGAGTGTAGCGTTGCAAAGTTTGGAAAACCCAAGTCCATGACATCACTATGGTGACGACCAAGACAGAGATCAGCAAGTATATATTTTGAATGGCAACAACATAACTGTGGAGAGGTTACAAAACACACTTGGATTCCAATTTCAGAAACTACTTCATAAATCGTAAGAGAGAAGTATAGAAACAGTTGAAGTAAGGCAAGGAAGAATTCAAAGACAGAGAGAGTAAGAGTGGCTGACTACTTCTTCTTCCATGTGAGCTGGCCGAGCTTACCGAGAAATTTATTTGGTCCTGCATTTGTGTGAATACCCAGTGAGCTTTTCTGTTGTGGTGGCAGTGTATTGCACTCATAGAGATTAATATCAGCTGAATGATAGAGTGGCAAGAAATCATGGCGTTCTCGTTCCTTGAAAGGTGGTCACATGAAGTGCTATAACTTGGATTTACTCTTGACATTTCGGTAGATGTCTCCAGCTGAAACATTAAGGAGCAAACTTATTATAAGTCATTATATTCCACTGTGAGTTTAACCACTGCTCATAAGGTTCCAAATGCTTTTGAAGTTATCAAGTCGCGTTTCCTCTGAGAATCAAAGAAGTGGTTTAACTAACAACTTCGTAATGACTTGATGTCAACTTTAACCAGACAGGAACCAAAATGGTTTCTGTGAGCGTCTGGACATTGAAACTGGACAGACCAAGCCGATAGAAATGGTGGGTTTGGAAGAGAAATGAGAAGTTACTTATGTTTTAGACATTTCGTTGTCAGGTGAGCTTCTGCTCCTCAAACCATTTACCAGGAAAGACCATTTACCAGGAAAGGCATTCAAATGCGATCCTCAAGTCAATATTCATGACGAATGAAATGTCACTCACTCATTGAATCATTGGTCAAAGAAGGAGACAATGTTATGATAGACTGACAAAAGAGCTAGAACTATACTTGACTCAACAGAGATGAGTCTGTGACCTTGAGCCTGATGCTTTTGGTTTGTGCATCCTTGGCATTTTTGCTGCTCATTGATGCGAAACATTTCTTAAAAGTCTGGAATTGAGAATTGAACATGTGTTTGTGCCAGCTGGATGCACGCGCTTCCTTCAACCTTTTGACATTTTGCTCAACGATGAAATCTATTTGCAAATTTATATGTGAAGAGATGATGCTGATGCTGTAGCAAGCATTAGATTGCTCTGAAGAGATCCACAATAAAACCTGTCCATTTTAAATGGCTGGTTGAGAACAATAACTGGCTTTCACACACGTTGGAGCTGTATGCTGGTATTCAAGGGGTCCTGGGAAATGAATGTTTACCACAGCAGTAGTAGAATACCATGTATGGTTAGTCATTATTCATAGTATTGTTCTCAATTGGCCCAAATTTGTACATTGTTAAATCATGGAATGACATTTATTTTGAACACTGAACATCATGTGAATGCAGTTTCTACTGCAGTACTTGTACTATGAACGAAATGAATGCCATATAAGCAAAACAAGAACGAGTATTGACCGTAAACGCAAAACAAGAACTAGTATTGAAATAGCCCCTGAACATGTCTAGTTGCTGTAGCATTCCCTGTCACCTGTATGGGGGAGGAACATAGGAAAATACTAGTACAGTATCAACATGTGAAATCGTTAACATGAATTATATATAGAGAAAATTAAATATCTGGATTTACAGGTACCAGTCACCCTGCCAGCCACCCACGAACTCTAGCAGACTCGAATACTAGTCACTTTTGAATACTAGTCATTCTCGCGTGTTTGTCACCTTTGAATGCTATTCACTTGATTACTATTCACCCTCCAGTGCTAGTCATCCTCCAGTGCTAGTCACCCTACCTCCAGTGCTAGTCACCCTCCAGTACTAGTCACCCTCTAGTGCTAGTCGCCCTCCAATTTCAACTGGCTAGCACTTTCAGGAAACATAAACTTAACCAGTTCATGCACTCAGGTTTTGAGGTACCCCCACTATGCTGCATGTAACTTTAGCATAGTTATACCTATGCAACTTATTTCTAATACCGAAAGAGAGCACACAGAGAGATCATCATTTGAGCTCATTACAGTGAAGTGTGCAGAATATGTGGAGCTCCAAGGACCTAACCACAAGCAAGCACATTTTCCAGGCTTTACCTGCCTTACACCCCTGCAACCACTTATGTCAGGGTGTGGCAAAGTGGCCTGACAAACGGATGCCATAACATTTACTTGACAATGACTAGTATTCGAGTGTTTCAGGATGCCTAGCATTCAAGGTTACTAGTCTCGAGGGTGCCTAGTATTCAAGGCTGACTAGTCTCGAGGTGCCTAGCATTCAAGGTGACTAGTCTCAAGGGAGCCTAGCATTCAAGGTGACTAGTCTCGTGGGAGCCTAGCATTCAAGGACTAGTCTTGAGGGTGCCTAGCATTCAAGGCTGACTAGTCTCGAGGGTGCCTAGCATTCAAGGACTAGTCTCGAGGGAGCCTAGCATTCAAGGTGACTAGTCTCGAGGGAGCCTAGCATTCAAGGCTGACTATTCTCGAGGGAGCCTAGCATTCAAGGCTGACTATTCTCGAGGGAGCCTAGCATTCAAGGCTGACTATTCTCGAGGGAGCCTAGCATTCAAGGCTGACTAGTCTCGAGGGAGCCTAGCATTCAAGGCTGACTAGTCTCGAGGGAGCCTAGCATTCAAGGTGACTAGTCTCGAGGGAGCCTAGCATTCAAGGCTGACTAGTCTCGAGGGAGCCTAGCATTCAAGGCTGACTATTCTCGAGGGAGCCTAGCATTCAAGGTGACTAGTCTCGAGGGTCCTAGCATTCAAGGCTGACTAGTCTCGAGGGAGCCTAGCATTCAAGGTGACTAGTCTCGAGGGAGCCTAGCATTCAAGGCTGACTAGTCTCGAGGGAGCCTAGCATTCAAGGTGACTAGTCTCGAGGGAGCCTAGCATTCAAGGTGACTAGTCTCGAGGGAGCCTAGCATTCAAGGTGACTAGTCTCGAGGGAGCCTAGCATTCAAGGTGACTAGTCTCGAGGGTCCTAGCATTCAAGGCTGACTAGTCTCGAGGGAGCCTAGCATTCAAGGTGACTAGTCTCGAGGGAGCCTAGCATTCAAGGTGACTAGTCTCGAGGGAGCCTAGCATTCAAGGTGACTAGTCTCGAGGATGCCTAGCATTCAAGCTGACTAGTCTCGAGGGTCCTAGCATTCAAGGTGACTAGTCTCGAGGGAGCCTAGCATTCAAGGTGACTAATCTCGAGGGAGCCTAGCATTCAAGGTGACTAGTCTCGAGGGAGCCTAGCATTCAAGGTGACTAGTCTCGAGGATGCCTAGCATTCAAGGTGACTAGTCTCGAGGGTCCTAGCATTCAAGCCTGACTAGTCTCGATGGAGCCTAGCATTCAAGGTGAGACTAGTCTCGAGTGTGTCTAGCATTCAAGGTGACTAGTCTCGACGGAGCCTAGCATTCAAGGTGACTAGTCTTGTGGGAGCCTATAGCATTCAAGGTGACTAGTCTCGAGGGAGCCTAGCATTCAAGGGTGCCTAGCATTCAAGGGTGACTAGTATTTGTGAGTGACTAGCATTTGAAGGTGATTGATAGTCAGGTCTGACCGACTACTATGAGATTGACTTGCATTCGAGGGTGACTAGTTTTCAGTATACTTGAGAAAGACTAGGGTGACAGTATTCGTGGGTGACTAGCATTCAAAGGTGACTAGCATTCGGGTGTGAAGTTAGGATTCAAGGGTGACCAATATTTGATGGTATTCTAGTATTTACAGAAGACTAGCATTTGAGGATGACTCGCATTCGAGGGTGGCTGCTTTTGAGGATAGCTAGTTTTCAAGGGTTATTAGTATAAGAGGGTGACTAGTATTTGAAGTTGACTAGCATTTGAGGGTGACTAGTATAAGAGGCTGATAGTATTCAAGGATAACTATATTTCAGGGTGAATAGCATTCAAGGATAACTATATTTGAGCACGACTAGTATTCAAGGATAACTATATTTCAGGGTGACTATATTGGAGGGTGACTAGTATTTTGGGGTTAATAGTATTCAAAGGTGACCAGTATTCGAGGTTACCAGTGTTTTGAGGGTAATTATTATTCAAGGGTGACGAACATTCGAGGGTGACAAGCACTTGTGTGTGACTAGTATTCGAGAGCGAATAACAATTCGAGGATGACTAGCACTGAGGAAGCCGCCCTGCTCTACAACAATACGTGTCACTAAAACTAGGCAAGCGTGGTGTGCAGGGAATTTTTTTTTGTTTTCAGCAGCCTAATTAGTCGTGGTTCAGCACTTAATGAATATGCTCATTTTGTAGAGGAGAGCTTCCTATAACAACAGATAACAATTTCAACTGGCTAACACTTTCCCATCAGGAACCTAGAAACAGCTCAGGCACACAGATTTTGAGGAATTCCACTTTGGCAGCATGTAACTTTAGCATATTACACCTATGCAATTTTTATAGACAGCACAAAGAGAGAGCTATCATTTGAGCTATATATCAAGTTCATAAGAGTAGAGCTATATATCAAGTTCATAAGAGTAGAGCTATATATCAAGTTCAAAAGAGTAGTGCTATATATCAAGTTCATAAGAGTATAGCTATATATCAAGTTCATACAGTAAAGTGTGCAGAATCTATGGAGCTCCAAAGTCGTAACCACCAAAAAAATCCAGTTTTTGTATTTATAATTTTAGACCTCCTTCACATGAATATAAGTTAAAAAATATATATAATCTACGGTAAGTTGTAGGTGTTTGTACAGCTCTATCAGTCACAGTTGTTAGAGCCATTCAAGACTTGATGCTGGTGTAAGTTATTACATGAATGAGTTGGAGGTGATTGTACCTCATATTCCAACTTGCAGTTCCAAAAGATAAACATGCTTGGCAAAACAAAAGCTACCATAAGAAGGCACACTGCATTGGGGCTACATTTTGGGATATAAATCAGACCATGGCATGGATTGGCCAGGACTCCCTACTCATGTAAGGGATTTTGTTAAATCTTGTCCAGTCTGTCAGAAGGCAAAACCAGCCTCAGTTGCACATGCCCCCTTACACCCTCTACCGGTGATCAGCACCCCGTTTGAATATGTGCAAAGATTGGTAATGGTAAAGCAATGGTTTCGAGACCACCCCTCCCATTTAAATGGAATAATCAGACTTGAATCCTGTCGTCCTTGAATACTACTGGTCACCCTGGAATACGAATCACATTAAAATACCAGTCGTCCACGAACACTAGTCATCCTCAATACTAAATCACCTCACTGGTAACCCATGAATATATATTAGTCACCCTCAAACAGTTACCCTCTAATCCTCAAATACTAAGTGATCGTAAAATACTAGTCACCCTTCAATACTAGTCACCCTAGAATTCTAGTCACACTCAAATACCACTTGCCCACGAATACTAGTCACCATAGTCACCCTCCAATGCAACACTAGTCGTCCACGAATATATACTAACTAGTCACTCTCAAATACTACTCTAACTCGAACACTATTCCCCTCGAGTACTAATCAAACTCGAATGCTAGTCACCTTCCTATACTCAAGTACCGGTAACCCTCGAAAACTAGTTATCCTTGAATGATATCACCTTCGAATACTTGAATGCTAGGCACCCTGGAATACTGTAGGCACCCTGGAATACTGTAGTCACCCTCGAATACTAGTCCCCCTCAAATACTAGTCTCCCTCAAATACAACTCACACTCAAATGATAGTCACCTTTGAATACTAGTCACCCTGGAATACTAGTCACCTCAAATACTAGACTCCCTCAAATATAACTCTCACACTCAAATGATAGTCACTCGAATACTAGTCACCCTTGAACACTAGTTACCTCAAACACTACTATATAACCCTCAAATACTGGTCATTTTAAATGCTAGTCAGCCTCGATTGCTAGTCACCCTTGAATACTAGTTGCCTCAAATACTAGTCACCTCAAATGCTAGTTCCCCCTCAAATACAACTCGCACACTCAAATGCTGGTCACCCTCGAATACTAGTCACCCTCGAATAATAGTCACCTTTGAATACTAGTCACATCAAACACTAATAACTCTCAAATACTATATAGTCATCTCAAATGCTAGTTATCGAGTGCTCGTCACCCTTGAATACTAATCGCCTTAAATACTTACTCACCCTCAAATACCAGCAAGCAAAATGCTAGTCATCCTCGAATACTAGTCCCCTTGAATACCTTTTTTTGTAGAGGATGAACACTGTAACATTCGGCTTTGAATAGACTCAGACTCAAGTGATTATTCGCAAACTTCTGCATAGCTATCTGCAGTAATGAAAGCATATGCTGGTAGAGAGAGGTGCAATGAATTGTGTTCACTCTTAGTTGTAGGGCTATCAATTGGTATTATTTTATTTCAGTTTTGTCACCTACTCTTGCAAGGTGATTGTAAGAATTTGACTGAATACTGCTGTGGTACTGCGGATACCTAAGAATATTGTCATGTTCATTATTGCTCTAATGGTACACAAGAATGGATGGGCAAGTTGAACAATCATCTGCCCAAGGGAAATGATGGGAGGTGTGCCCAAACTGAGTATGTCTCAACAATTACTCATTCCATTCAGGCCAAGGTTGATGCTGGCTTCCCCCAAGCAAGGCTTTTACAAGTTTGACAGTGTGTCTACCGAGCAGATCTCAAAGAAAGATGTGCTTGATGCAAGCACAGACAGTGTCAAATCTACCTCAAGTCACTAATGTGCACAACGTTCTGTTATATTTCATTTTCATTCGTTTTCCTTTTCAATGTGGGCAAATGTTATTGTTGCAGGTTTTTGTTGTAGATTAGTGACGGTGAGTGGTGATGATGGTACGCGAGAGAGTAGGACAGGAGAATGGGAGGGGTTAAACACATGCTACAGGAAATTAAACATTAAGCTTTAATCATTCTACTTTTGAGCTCTGTTTTATAGTCTTTTTTGCGTGTGTGTGCCAGTGCAATACTGACACATCTTAAGACAGTTACTTGTGGCAGCCTCTAGGCCACAGTGAACAGGTCATCTTGTTATCTTATTTTTCCATTCGGTGATGTAGAGATTTTCCTTCCAACATTACCTTCTACTTGTATTCTGTTATTGCTTTGTTGTTGTTTCATTATATTATTGATGTTGTTTACATGTATTATTAGTATTGTTGTTACAATTATTATTGGTATAATTATAGTATTGTTGTTTCAATGAATTATTGGTATATAGGTGTTGTTTCAATGAATTATTGGTGGTGGTGTTCATGATCGAAACTAGAAATACATAATTATAAATTGTCGTGCTGAGTTTATCTAGCTTTATCGAATAGGCAGACAAGAGGATGCCGACTTTATTAATTATTATAGGATATCTGGGAAGTGAATACTCTCAGAGTTATGTAATATAGCTATATACATACAGTGTTTTATGAAGTTGGTGTAGTTTTTGTTATGGTATTAAAATAAGAGCATGGTAGAAAATTGTAAACTGACGTGTATGGTGTGACCTGAAACTACAAAGCTAGCTAATTGTATATATATAGCAGGAAAAAATATTTTGGCATGTTTCCTGATTGTAATAATCGAAGAACATCAAAGTCCTAAGAAATCCTGATGGCAATTTAAAAAAATGATTGGGACATAACAATATTTGTTGGTTCTCAAAAGCATATTGTTGAACTTCTTAAGTATGGCAAGGCCAAATGTCAGTGGTGATCTATATAATATACATGTAAACTAATATTCCACTGCTATTCCTATCTTGATAACATAGTTTAGAATCATTTCAAGTCAAGTTTGCAGGTCAAGGCGGTTAACCCTCTTAATGCTAAAGCAGTATTTAGACGGGAACCACTACGCTTAAGTTGTTTTCAGCAGTAAAAATTTTATGTAAAATGCAAATCCTGTTTCTAAAAGCTATAACCATGTGGTTATATACATTTATCCACCCAAGATCTATTATATATACAACTGCAATGAGGGGGTAATGTTTGGAAAGGACTCGTCCTAGAGTATGCTAGTCATAATTATATAGCTTTCAGTAAGACTAGTTATGAAGCTTGTCTTCTAGATCTAGTGCCTTATTGAACTATTTATCCGGCATGTATATAGCTATAATTATAGTTGTTATATAGTACAATACTAGAACTAAATAGTTCTCTTGATAGCCTTTGATATATCTAGTCTGCTAACTTTGGTTGGCCATCTTTTAATTCGATACAGTGCTGGAATGCCTGTGAGAAGACTTATAGCTACGATCCACAGCTTACTGCACTGGTCTAGGCTTGGTCCAAAGAAGGAAGTCCACAGATAAGAATTGTGCTGATAGCAAGTTTCTTCAAGCCACAGCTATAATAGGCGCCTTAGTTACACAACTCAGTTGAATAGCTCTATAGCATTTTCAATAGAGTGCCAGGCTTGGTCCAAAGAAGGAAGTCCATAAGTCAAAATATAGATTCTAGGAGCCACTGTTTAGGCTAGCTATGCCACTTTGTATATTATGTCTATAGAGTGCTCAAGTGCCTTGAGATAGCTATTGCTATAAACTACAGCCCTACCCAAAGAAGGAAGTCCACAAACAAAAAAACTTCCAAAAGTAGCCACAAGTTTTGTAAGGGGTCTCTAGCATATATACATTCCCTCTCCTTCCCTGTGGTAATGGGGGGGCATGTTAATTACGAGCATATTTAGCCTGTGTTTATTTCCCATTTTTGCCCTCATTTTCATCACCTACAAAACAACTGCTGTCGTTATATATATATATACTCAAGAGCAGTTTTTGCTCTATAGAACTTTGATAATCTCATAATATATTGCCAAAGTAGTATATAGATGAGTATCCAAGACATACTTCGTGAGGATGCTCTATACCGCCATCTTTGTGGTAGCTGCTTAACAATTTTTTAAGAAATGTGACCAAGTGGATAGAAACACAACAACAAAAAATTGTCTTCAGGTGTCCATCTTCAGCTGTCCAACTTTAATATATTTTCTAGGCCCAGGCATGTACTGAAATTGGGTACAAAATGAGGGGCGTGGGTGGGGGGGGGGGGGGGGGGGGGAGGGAGTGGGATTTCATATTTAAAACTCACACACTGATTATAAAAAATAATATACCGTATTCACTCGAATAGAAGTCGCGACTTGTATTTATTTCAGCCAAATCAAGTTGCGATCTTTTCAAGCATTGCGCTTGCGCAGTGCCAAGCCTCTTGCGCTATTGTGCTGACGCAATTTTTTTGTGCGTCATTGCGGTTGTGATTGTTTCATTTCAAATATTGAGCTAGGTAGTAGTTGGGTGGCAAGAGTTCCTAATCGCTATCGTTATCTACAATGAGTTCATTATGTTCGACCTGTTCTTCATCCTCTTCGTCCAGGGAAGCAAATGGATCTTCTCCACCGCTGTCACTTCCCAACAGCTGGCGAGTAGCTTGCGTAATGGCTGGGATAGCTAAAGCTGCTACTTTTTCGTCCTTGAGGCAGTGAATTTCCCCATCTTCAGACCCGTCCACCTTCACAGTGATGCCACAAGCACGGAATGATTTATTGATTAACTCGGCAGACAAGCTATCCCAACATTCCTTAACCCACCTCAAGCATTGTGCTTTGTCTGGAGCACGCACATTGCCAGCAGCAGTGTAAGACTTCTGCCCTGACATCATCCATTGGCTGTACTTCTCCTTGTATGCTGTTTTGAAGGGTTTATTCCAGGAGACATCTGCTGGCTGCACTAAACTGGTCAACCCTCCAGGAATTATGCAAAGGTCAGTGTTGGTGTGTTTGTCGATGCGTGTCTTAATATTTTCCATCAAATGGCACCTGTAGGCATCCCAAACCAAAAGCCTCCTGCCAAAGTTGAGTGTTCCCCATGATCGATCGACCCAGTCCCTTGGTCAGTGCCTCGTTCATCCACCCATTGCGACTGTATGCGACCACAACACACGTAATCCTGTCAAGCTCTGAAATTGGACGCACTCCCTTGAAGATCACGAAAGGTTTCAACTTGCGTCCATCTGCCATGGCTGAAAGGACGACAGTGAATCTCCCCTTGTCGTGACCTGAGGTGCGTATGGGGATAGACCTCTCACCTCTTCTGGCTATGGTGGTGTCTCCGGGCATGTCGAGCCAGAGTGGAGTTTCATCCATGTTTCCAATGGAAGACAGCGGGTAGGATTTGGTGTGGCGAAGTCGTCGTACCTTCATTATGAAGGAAGTGACTTTAGGGACAAGGTCATGAGGGAGTCTCTGGCTCACTGTCGTCCGTCTTCGAAGAGAGAGTCCATTTCTCTTCATGAAATTGCCTAACCACCCCTGACTGGCTGTAAATGTGGTAGGGGTCACATTCTGACAGAGTTCCATGGCTTTCTTTTTGAATGTCTGACCGAGTTACCCTGAGATGGCTCAAGGAGTCCAACCATGCCACCAACTCCTCTTCCATATCTGGAAGTGCTGCTTTCCGACCTCCCCCTTCAAGCCGCTTGTTCTTGGATGGTATTTCCTCCAGCTCCCTTTTTTGCTTCCTCCAGTCCCTCACCAGCTTCTCATTCACTCCAAATCTTCTGCCTGCGCCTCTGTTGCTATGCTGCTCTGCAAATGCCACCACTGTCAATTTGAATGATGCACCAAAACACCTCCTTTTTGTTGTACTAGTACATTGTGTCTCTGCCATTGTAAATGTTGCAACACTCGGGGTACAGTGTGGTCTAGCAAACATCGCGCGCGAGTGTTCTTAGCTATTGATTTTACGACTTACGCGTGTGCAAGAGCGGTGGTGTAATTAACTTGGTGTGCTACATTTGGAATGCGGCTTTCAGAGTGACTTCTATTCGGTGTGCGACTTCTATTCGAGTGAATACGGTACTTTATGTAACACATGGATAGATAGATAGATGTCCAGCTGCTTAAACCATAAATCTCTTAAGAGATTCTTTTTTAGTATAAGGGCCACATGTGTTTGAGCTCTTCTTGAACACATACAGGGATGTGTTAAAACTACAGAACATTTAAAGTAAGTTCGGGAAAGTTAGAAAGTTCCACAGCAGTTATCAGCTAATACAATGCATAGATTTTAGAAACATGATTGGGTGTTATATATTGTCGAAGGCTACTAAGGGAGTTCTCCTTTGAATGTTCAAGGATTTGTGGCTCAATCACAAACCATTTCTGTTATGAAACTGAACAACTATATAGCTACTAGCATCTCTGGAACATTTAAATGACTGCAGAGTCAGTCACACAAGTAAAGATATATAAGCCTATATCTGGGGGAAATGTGCACACTGCAGACCATTTCCAAGAGTGGCAAGTTTATCTTTTTAAGAACAGAATCATGTTCCATGTAATAAATCTCCCTGGTATCTTCTGCCCAACCTTACTTAAGTCACCATGATATTTTTAGGAAATACATACTTGAATATACATGCATTCATCTCTAGTTCAGACACCACCACAAGGTAACTAAAAGATTCTGAAAATTCATTGAACTGGCAGTAGATCCCTAATAATCTGGTTTAAAATAAGCACTCACCCAGAGTACAACTTTTATCAGGGGGAGACGCCATCACTGCAGACACTTCATTCTGTCCCTGAAGTAGTATGAAAAGTAAAAGGAAGGGTTTTGGTAGGCCCACACCGCCTAGGGAAACTAATCAGGGGGATACGCCCTTGCTGCAGACGCTTGATGGGACAAGAATTCGTATCCCGTGACCTAGTAATATAATTATATGTGATGGCCAGGCTCAGCAATATCAATAATAATAATTATTTCCCACGGTACCGCTTTTTAAAATGGTGGACGAAAAACAAAACCAACAAAACGGATCATACCCACTAAAACTCACGTCGCAAGCTACTTGCTGCTTAGTGGTGGTTTCAGTAAATATTGGCTCCAAAAGACTCCAAGCGTGCCGGTGTCCGTCGTGCCATAATTATTAGTCCCGCTCAGAAAATGTTCGCGATAACGGGACAAATATAGTGCCCCACCTGCCATATTAGTCCCGCCTGTGCCATATTTCTCACCTGAGCTGCTATATTAGTCTCACCCAGGGGCAGATCCAGGTGGGTGTTTTGGGGGTTTAAACCCCCCCCCCCCCCCCCCCATATAAATTTGTAAAACTGCAACTTGACTCACCGACACCAAACCCCCCTTACTGATACCAAACCGCTTACTGATACCCCCTCCTGTCACCTGCCCCACCATAATTATTAGTCTCATGCTCACTTGCCATATTAGTCTAACCTGTTATTTTTTAATTTTTAATTTTTTAAAATAAATTGATGCAAATACAAGCGCAAATGCATAGGAATGGCTAATAGCTAGTGTTATTAAAGCCACCCTATATAGTTACATAAGTAATGGGATGCACACATAAGAGATGAATAAGTAAAATAGTCTGATAAAATATAATAAACACAAAGATATTGAATATATAATAGGGATTAGGATTGATAAGTTGACCATGGGTTATGCTTAAAGGAATTAATATTAGGAGCAAACACAACAAAGTCAAGTAAACAGCTATTCCATATTCCTATTCTGTATTAGTCTCACCTGACATATTAGTCTCACCTGACATATATATTAGTCTCATCTGCCATATTAGTCACCTGCCATATTAGTCTCACCTGCCATATTTGTCTCATATTAGTCCCACCTGCCATATAGCTAAATCTCACCTGTCATATTAGTCTCACCTGCCATAACTGAATATGAATGTGTTGTATACACAAGCTATATATAAATTGCAGTAAAAACATGGGAGGAGTATCTAATATGGCAAGTAACTTGCCAACCCTCATTTCTCTCAGAAAATTGTTGTTTGTTTTTAATAATAAATTTTTCTCTCTAGCTATAGAATCTCTAGCTATAGAAATAGATTTTTTTAGCAACAAATCTATCATTATGGGAGAAGTAATATGGCAAGTGAGAATACTTGCCATTTACTAATCACAATTAGATGAACAATTTTTCTTTTGTTTTGCAATATACCCCTTCTCTGGATGATGGAGTGATAGAAGGACAGGGTCAGAGCATATATATGTGGTTCCTCAGCACCATCCTACAATTTAACTTGTGCAAAACTTGAATTAAACAATAAACATATTTCCAGGTCAACCATGATATCCTAGGAAGACCACCAGAAAGTTTAGGATCTCCCAGTATTTCACAGATATGGAGAACTAAGACAGTTTATTGCATGAAAATGAGACATTAATAATTACCCAGAAAAAAATCCCAACAAGAACAAACAGATTCAGTCTTAATTATTTAAGTGGCACCCAATTCCCTGTCGAAACAACTGCCACAGTTCCACTCCTCCTCCCGGTTGATGATGGCTGATGGTGGAATCTGTGCACATGATTGGTGGAACCATTCACTACACTTGCTGCACTGTGCCACTGTGAGGGCACGGTCATGGGGTTGTCTGCAAACACAGATCAATGGTTCCCTGAGAACAGTCTTGAGCTTCTTGCTTGTGGCTTCCCGTCGGCATCCTTGAACAGGGAATAGTTTGATGTGAGATGTCTGGAAAGATCTCATCAGGTGGGACCGCATCTTTGTTTGATCAAATGTTATTGTTGACTGGTCCACACCATTGCATAATGCGGTTGCAACAGCAATGGCACAGTCATTGCCTCCAGCCTGTTTGGTTTCTGTATGGTCAGGTGGCTTGCTTGATAGAATTCCATCCATGCCAGGCATTTTAGTGTATCCAGTTCTGCAATGATCCAACAACAATAAAAAACTAACAAACGAAACGACTATTAATTGTTTGTAGTATATAACTATTATTTATTTCACAAGAATTGATTGACTGGTAACACGTACTGTACCTATTTTAGTGGGTTCATTGTTGTACCATACGTGGGCATCTTGCCATTAATATTGAGCTGTGAATCATATTTAGGTGAAATTGCCACTCTTGCAAGGCCCTGGTTCTTAATGTGATGCTTTAGTTGAGATGCTACGCAAGTAAAAAATAGAGTATAGATTTCTAAGCTCACAACAGGGAGCCCATTGAGAGGATTAAAATAAAACAACACTGTTGGATCCAATGACATTATTCAATTTCCAATGCATGTCATAAAAGTTGTTGGAAATTGACAACAGTTAATTCTTGATCCACCTCATCAGAATGTGTAATTTTTTTAAAGTTTAGCATATAAAATATTCTCATTCAAGTTATTTCTTACTGGTTCTTGTATAGAGGCTGTCATACACCCGCACAGTCCCCTTGGGCATTCCTATGCTGGACACACAGACCCAGTGGCCGCCAGTATTCATGATTTGGATCCGAACCGGAGTTCCAGTTATTGAGCCTCCACTTCCTGGTGCCACATACCCAATGGACTGGAAGCCACCCATCTTTGGAAACTGATTGCGAAGTAGAGCCTGCGCCTCATCTATGTGTGTGTCCTCTAGCCATGCTTCAGACAGCAGAATTAAAAAATAGTCATCAGGGAATTTTCTGTAACGGACAGGTGGTTTGCAAGGCAAGGGTTTTCCAAGCATTCTAGGCACAACTTGTGTAACACTGGTTACAACACAGTCTGATGTTGGCTCACTAGAGAGAGGTGTGTTTCTATCAGGTGGTGGGAGGACTGGACTATCTTTCTTAGTCTGTCGAATGAGTAGGCACTGCCTCTTCTCTGGACTCCCAGGGAAAGCTGCATCACTCAACTCATCAGATGGTCCAGGGTTGTTCGAACTGGTGTTGTGTGACTGGATGGATGAAGGTATCTCATGTTGAACTGGCAACTCTCTAGTTAAGTAAGGCTTCAAGAGCCCGACATTAACCTTAACCTTCATAATGTTTTGGTTGTTATCCTGCAGTGTGCAGAGTCCCTTGGGTGAGACATCAACGATTACATAGGGTCCCAACCAGTCCTGGGCCAGCCTGTCTCCTTTTCATTCCTCTTAAGGACATAATCACCTATGATAGTCAACAGGTTAGTTATATAAAATTAAAACCATCCAGTAAAGGTCGAGCGACAGCTAAAAAAATATCACAAGAAAACAGACAGGACATCCTAAAATTTATCAAAACTCGGAAATACATCTACCCAGAAAATTTTATTATTCTTGGCCTTTCGATTTTTTCTCAGAAACAACTAATTTCATTCAGCTTATATAAAGGCACACATTAAAGGTACACATTAATTCATAAAAACATACCTATTGCATAAGTAAAGTGCTTTAAGCCTCTTTTTTGCTTGGAATCGAAATAAGCTTTATGCTTCGCTTTAGCTTCTTCAATTTTCAACCGTATCTTCTCATCCATGATATGTACCTATGTGATTACAAAGTAAAACAGATCTGTAACATGATTTTTTGGGAGTGCATCAAACATTTTCATTAAACTATTTGTCCCCCATTTTTTGTTTTTTGTTACAAAAAAGTGTCAGCAATTCCATGTCAGCAATTCAATGTCACATATTTATGTTTGCCAGTCAGTTTTGTTCTTACATCTGCCACATGCTTCTCCAAATTAGATTGTACGTCTTCAGGAGACATAGTGAGTGAGATGTTTTCATAGAGAAGCTCCTGCTCATTCTCATGTTCTGCATTGATGGCTATGGAACCCCTAGCTGTTCGGTAGAACATCAACACAAATGGCTGTTGCTTTGTTGAAGACTGGACACTTGTATTGTTGCTACAATGTGCAATTTAGAGATTTTGAGCTCCATAAATGTATAATGCACTCTTAGTTTTGCGTTTTATAATACATGTAAGTACCACTAATTATAACAAGATCGGTTGGCACTTTTCTGCGCACTATCCTGACCATCCAGTACCCTCTGCACATTTTCGTTTGCTCTCCTGATACTTCTCTGATCGATTCCTGCATCTTCGCTAGTAGGCAGGGATCATTTGAAGCACTTTCGAATGGTCACACTGTAGTCAGCTTCTTTCTCGCTAGTAAACCGTCTGGATTTTGGCACACGGAATGTTTTGTGCGATAAAAAAGGTTGCGAGTATGTTTTGCGAATAACAATGCACTCGCAAAACTTAATCAAATTTTATAGCGATACGGTAGCAATAACTACTATAATATAATAATGTTATTTTTTATGCCTTTTCATAATTTTTTTTATTTATAATTATGTGTGTGTGTGTGGGTAGGTGGGTGTTTCAGTGTGAGAGGATTCATTGGAGAGATTCTGGTGAGATTTTCTGGGGTAAGCACAGATTAGCATGAAATGTGATATTGGCATCTATTGGAAGGTGGTGGTAATAGTATCTATTTATTAACAAACTGTCAATCTTGAAAAATAATTATTAAATATTGGTAGCTTACTTGTTCCCGTCAGATTGAGCATCGTTTGTATACTTGGACAGTGCCCTCTTAAGAGTTTGATCAGTCCGCTCATCTTGGCCATTGCTCTGAAGGTGATATGCTGAACATACCATCCGCTTCACTCCAAAAGCAGTCAAGACACCATCATTGAGCTGAGTTATCAAATAAGTTCACACAAACAGAACATTACTCTGCATGAATATTTATCAAAAGGAAGCAGGAGGAAATTTCCAGAGAATCAAGACTGAAGTCGCTAATAAAGTTATCTTAAATTGTGTTAAGTCTGCCTTGTACTGAATAGTCTAACTTTGCTCTTGTAAACAAATCCAACACATTTTCCTTGATTAATTTTCACTTCTCAGACCACATACATGTCATGTCATGAACACAGATGGCAACAGTTTTAGTTACCTCGTTTATAAATTCATGCCCCTGATCCATTATCATTTTTTGGGGAGGACCATAACTGTAGATGAGCTCGAGTAGAATGCTTACAACATCATCATCTGACTTGGACTTGATTGGCCGAGCAAATACCCACTTGGTAAATAGATCTGTAACAGTGCAGACATATCTATGGCCTTCGTCTGTGGCCGCAAATAGGCCAATGAGGTCTATACCCAAAATCTCCCATCTATAAGTAAGTATTTGCAACATGATTTTAAGCAAATCCGATGTGCCTGTAATTACCTGATTTTATGCAGTTTAATTATTATATACTGCATAAGATTTGGATTGGTAAAGGATCATCCAACTTGTTTGATCATAATTAAAATAAAATTAACAAAAAAATATTTCAATTTAATCTGTGTATATATGTAGCATCTCTAGCATCTCTTATTTTAAGTTTAGGCTTCTCTTGCCTACATTTTAATATGCGTTAGCACTCTCATGTTGTAGGGTTGGCAGGTCAGAGGTCATTCAGCAATACAAACTAAAACTCGCCATATACTCCCTATATATACAGACCCTAAAACAATATAGCACACAGAAGCGCAGTTCTCCAAACTAAAAAAAAAGTCAGAAAAATGACGCGTAAAATTATCATCAGCATCATCATCATCATCTTATTGGCTGCATAGATTTCATTTATTTTTATGCCATTTTGTATAGCGCTCTCTGGGAAGGTGCCTTTTGGGCGACTTCCAGTTGATTTTTGCATAATTATATAGTTCGTCTAAGATGCCATCTTTGAACGGCGTGCACAACCCAAATTGCTCGATCCTTTACTAAATCGCTGTGTTAGACGCGTTGGATTGAGGGTATGGCTTTTGCAGTGAAGAATCAAAGAAGGACTGCTGAATGTAGTTACTGATGGGGGAAGCATTTTAGGATTGTTCCTTATGGCATTCCAAACCACTGGACCAATCTGTCCCAAACTTGTCATGCATGCATACCAACTTGACCTGGGGAGTAACCTGGGCTAGGTCTGACCAGGACACTCCTCTTCGTGTGGGGATTGCAGGCATATTATAGCATCAAAACAGTATTCCAATTCACGAAAGCTTTAAAAAATAGTGGGAACAAGTAATATGTAAAAAAACTTTACTAAATAAAAGGACATGTAGGGTTGGCTTTGATATTGTGTTGTCATAACAATCACTCCATTACTGCCTCCACACAACCATAAGGGACCTCATAAACTTCAGCAATAATATATTCTTGGATAACAATCCCTACATTACTGCCTCCAGAAGGGACAGCAAAATTGTGATAAATAACTGATGCTATATATAGCAGCACATTTTCTTGCAAAACTAAGCTATAAATCTCTTCATACCTTATGTTAGAGTAATCTGGATTTTAGCATTATTTTTGACGTCCCTTGTGGTTGTGGAGGCAGTAATAATTATAGGGATTGTTATCCAAGAATATATTATTATTGCTGAAGTTTATAATTATTTGTGAGGTCACTTGTGGTTGTGTGGAGGCAGTAATAGAGTGATTGTTATGACAGCACAATATCAAAGCCAAGTCTACCTGTCATTTTAAGTTTTGTTAAGTATTATTTGTATATATAATTATATATATATATATATTGCTATGACAATGTCTTGCTATCATATATTTCCCCAGTTGGGCCTAACATATTTCCAATTGGCATCGTTGCTCAGTACACTTGGCACAGTAACTTAGTTACCTGCTCAAAACTTTAATGGGATGTAACTCAGGTGCAATCGTCTTGATCATCTGGCACTTGTGACAAGTGCTTAGCTAAAGGTGTAAAAAGTAATACAGACTATTCATTGTCAATGTGATATAATAAATTTCAACTTCAATTAACAAATAAGTAGAATCAATACAGTATTGTTAATTTTGTTACACGATTTACGAGTTTCTTAATTAAGCTTTAAAGTTGCGAACAAAATATAATGCTCACTGCTCATAATATGGTATGAGTCCCATTATTTTTCTTATTTCTTACAACCAGTGAGATTGATGTTTATTTAAAGCCCCATCATCACTTGTACATCCATGTTGACATTTTAATTATAGATGCTGTGCACTAAACTATTCTTACCCAACTAACGACATCTTTGGCCATAGTAGTCCAGTAATAATCCTGTGTCGGTCGTGCTAAGGTACGCTTTTGCCCTTGGTGAGCTCCATTGACGTCATGGGCCTCACGTAGTACCATCTGATGTTCATCACTAGAGAAAAGGACCAGCCTCTTAACTGTCTCATTTGGATGGTTCATTGTGGGTTTGGTGTAACACATTCTTTCACCTACAATAATTATATTAATATTTTTACAAATGAAGTTTTTAAATATTTAAATACAGAATAAATACATCTTGGAATTTCCCATAAAACCTCTGCCAGGTAGATGATATCAGTGTTCCAAAGACACTGTGGTCAGAGGGTCAAAGGTACAAAATACAGGTTAGGACTGAATTTCAGCCGGATCGGATTGTTACTACTACTACTACTACTACTACTACTACTACTATTACTACTACTGAATAAAAATTTTATTAATGCAAATGTCTGGGAGGTTGAGAAAACGGATTGAAAGTTGATTTTGAGAGAATTTTTTCCTCTCCTCACTCTGGTGGTGGTGGCGATGGTCATGATAGGGTGGACATGGGTCAAAAATGGGGGGAAATGGCTGGAAATGGTCTGAAAGGTTGGGAAAACTCACGGTTTTTTTTTGTATTAGTACTTATAATTATCAAGGCATTGTATAAATAATTATGGCACTCGTTTGTTATTCTCGTTTGTTATTCCCCCGCCACCAATGTTTTGAATGAATCGAATGTTATTCTTATTCTCCCTCCCCCAACGGTTTGTGTTTTGAATGTCCAGATCGAAAATGAATTTTCTGAACTTGTCAAACCTTATCCCAGATAAGGCTGCTAGTGTCAATTTCCTTCAATAGCGGGGGGGGGGGGGGGGGGGGGGTACTCCACAAACCCCGTTATTGCAGCAACAACCACGCAATGACTTTGGAACTTCGTGACAAGGGAGACAGATGGAGGTGTCACCGTCGAGGTTGTCGAGAGGAGAAGGGGTTTGCGAGTAGGCATGTGGCTTGAGAAATTCAAGCTGACTTACAGAAAGATTATCCTATTTATTTATTGCTGGTCGCGGGGAGCTTACTACTATCAAATTTTCCGATCATGAACTTGACATTGATTTGTAATTGACATTGATTTGTAATTTAGTCACAGGTGAATAACAAACAAGTGCCATTTATCGCAATGAACTATTGGGTACAGAGGAACTTGCTAATTGGTGAGCTATAAATTGAAGTAGATGTGATTTACAGAACCTCTTTGTCTTAAAGTGCACACAGCATAGAATGTTGGTATTTGTACAGAATGTTGGCATTTGTTCTCAATACTTATGTTATCTGAATGCCAATGATTTGGATAAAGATTAACATACCAAGAGGTGGTTTTCACCTACCAATGATGTCAAATCTGCCAATTCTTTTTCTTATTCGCACTCGTGTCACAACTGTATTTTCCATTCTTAAGGAAATATTCGATCTTCCGCAGATATACTGCAGGCAAGGGCGTAGGAAGCGGTGCGACCGTGAGGCCATGGCCTTACCACTTTCTGAGAGAGCGGCCATGGTGGAGATTAATATTATTATTTGCGCATGCCTAAATCTAGTCTGGCGTGGTGAACCCTTTACCTTCCAATGATTGGGAAGGTAAAGGGTTGACTACTAGCCTGAGCCTAAAGCATGCTCGCTAATAGTTTGTGCAGCTAGCCTGCTGAAAGTCACTTAGTGTTAGCTTTGTTTTCGAAGTCATCATCGAGACGACATGTCACTCTCCAAGGACTTACCTATTCCCTCTATTGGTGAGAAGCCACATCAACCATCTTTCAAAGCGTGAGCTTGGAAAAAAGAATCTTGTGAAAGATCTTTCCAGCCACAATGGTTTACACGCTGGACATGGCTTCATTATGATGAGGGCCATGATTCAGTCTTCTGTTATATTTGTGTGAAGGCTTACAAAGAAAAACGGCTTTTTTCTGTCGCAACTATTGAAACTGCATATATATATCAACTGGATATACGAACTGGAACTAAGATTTTCTGCCCATGAAGCTAGCAATTGTCATAAGGATGCTATTTTGAGAGTCATTACTCTCCCCCAGTCATGTCCGAAAATTGGTGAGAGTCTTTCCTCCCTTTCATGCTCGGGAAATGAAGGAAAATCGGCAGTGCTTACTCAAATTTCTATCTAATGTTGTGTTCTTGGCTAGACAATCTTTGCCACTGTGTGGTCGTGGCGATGAATCTGACTCCGACTTTATTCAATTGTTTAGGCTTCGTGGATATGATGACAAAAGAGGCTAAAGCGCAGAGCAAATAAATACACCTGCTGAAATCCAAAACGAGATGCTAAAAGTTATGGCTCTGAAGGTTCTTCGTAAAACAGCAACCTCCCTGCATGCAGCTCCATTCTACACTATCATGGCAGAGGAGACTGCAGATGTGAGCAACCAAGAGCAAGACTTCAATGATCAGTTATTGAAAACACGACTTGAAATTGTATCAACAATTTTCTGCTCAGATGAGGTTGTACTATTAAATGACGTCATTGACCATTTAAAGACCGCTTCACCTGCTGAATGTGAATTGCTATCTGAAGGTTGTAAATTGCTACTGTTACTTTTAGTTGTGCCTGCATCAAACGCTGTTAGTGAGAGATCCTTCAGTGCTTTAAGGAGAATAAAATCGTATTTGAGGTCCACCATGACTGAAGTCCGATTAAATCATCTCATGATTTTGCACATTCATAAAGATGCGACTGATAGGTTGGACTTAATTTCAGTTGCCAATGATTTTGTTTCTGAAAGTGAACATCGCTTATCAATTTTTGGCACATTCAAACCCAGTGACCTATAGAACTCAATCACTATGAATTAATAATTCTATCAATCTTTTATTGTTCCTAATTTTAAACAATTATTTGGCACTAATTTAATTTTTTAAGAAAAGAATATATACCACACACAACTATAAATTATATAATATATTATTATTATATATACACAGTTGGTAAGAGAGAAAATAATTTCAGTTGACTTGATGCTGATGTGTCCAGGTTGATGGCTCTTTTAAATTGCTAGGGGTGAGGAGTTCTTACACAGTGATATGACACCAGCAATTTATAATAAGAAATGGTAATATTTTTTTGTTATGATTATTATATATATATAATTACAATTAAGTACATACAATATATATATACCTCCCTTTACTCACTCCCAAACTGGAACTACAACCATCAGCGTTTGGACCATTGCTTCGAATGGCCTTACCACTTTAAAATTGCTTCCTACGCCCCTGTGCAGGGTTCTTCTCTGTCCTCACCGTCACAATTCAGCTCCACACGAGGGACAAATTTGGCGTGGTTTATTAATTTTGTGAGGCTGCGCTTGCGTGGTGTAGCAAAGGGACAAATAATAAAATTAATTATGAATGGCACGACACCGGCAGCGCCCCCTCCCCTTGCCCCCCCCCCCAAAAAATCTTTTTACTTGGTAAAAACTTGCAGATGCTGCCAAGATCATGTTTTAAAAAACCGTGGTTAGCTTAGGATGTTTATTGGTCTGCGAAGGGAACCTTCCGATGTGCGGGATGGTAAACTAAGTATTGCGGGGGAGTAAGATGGAAAACTTGATTGGCGAGCGAAGCGTGGCCGATGTCCTGGCCAATTTAGTCGCCATACCCATACCCTGCAATACTGTCATTCGGGAATTGGATGGGAAAACTTCCGCGTTCACTTATCCACCAGCTGTAGTTGAGCGTGGCGCGTTGTTTATTTTACACACCCAGGAAATTGTGGCCAGCTAGTATATATAATACTCTCATAACTATAAAGTGCAAATTGTTCTAGAATATTCTGCACTTAAACATTCTTGAAGGTAACTAGTGCAGTGAATCATGGCTAAAAGACAAGCCTCCTTGTTTAGAGCACACACAAGAGAAAAAGGAAAAAGGGAGGAGAAGGCTGAGGATGCAGATCAAGACCAAGAATTAAATGACTCTGATCGCCAAGCTGATGCACAGGTTGAGAAGAATTTGAACATGAATCTGAAGAATCTGAATATGCCTGCCATGATCCACCACATATGATGTCAACATTGAGCCCCCAATTTTTTTGTGAACTCTCGGCCCCTGAAATAGTGAGTCATTAAACTATCAGACCCTGTTGTTTATTTTGCAAAATTTGACTTTTACTCAACTGAAGCATTATGAGTATATAGCTATGAAGCAAAAATAAAAAGCAGATATTTTATGTTTCTCTGGTGCAGAAACTTGGAGCCAATAAAATATCCTCAACTCTTAATATCCTTCCTCAATGTCCCTCCAGCTAAATTTATCCTCAACGAGTTTTCTTTATTTTTAACACATGATGAATAGCTAGCTAACGGGCACGAGTCATTATTCCTGATGAAGGCTAGAGCATCTACTCGAAACGTCAAGGTAGTATAATTCAAGTTGTTATTGAGAAGGTTATCATAATGTTATTGTCAACTGAGAGCAGTTCATATGTATTTGCATCATAAATACTCTACTAATAATTTTGTTCTTTCTGAGGATTGTCACCATAGTCATTGTAGAGATAACTGATATTGAGCTATGCAAGTAATGGAATGGAAGGCTTGTAGCTGTAGGTAGGCTTGACGTTTAGCATTCGAGTACCAGAAGGCTACAGATGTCAACACCATAGGTTCAAAGGTGCAGTGCATGTTATGCACGTGTACTGGTCATTATTAATTAGCATGACAATACTAGCTCTGCCAGACACCTAACACCTGACAGTTAAATAACATTCTCATCCATCCAGCTACTGTCGGGACAAATGACTCCTTCCTAATTTGGTGTACATTTCATTACCCCTTGTCCATCTCCACATCTCCTACTAAGCCAGTTTGAGAACATCTTGGGTTAGAGTGCTAACCGTTATTTGGATGAGTTGATAGTGATGCAGCACAACATAGGTATTATACTAATTATTGTGCATGTTCTAACAGTGGGTTATTGAAGGGGATCTTGTATGAAATGGTGTGCCATTCTTGTTTCTGTTTGTGTTTTTGTTGCTATTTTAACTATATACTGCTAATTTACATTAGTGTAAACTAATAAATGTACATGCATTATGCTTGTTTTAAAGTAAATATAATTATTATAATAAAGATCATTTCTTTTTCCATTAATTAATACATCTCAAATAAATAATTAATCCTAAAAAATGAAACAAGAAAAAACTTACAAATGTAGACCACGAACATTTGGATGAGCCTTAACATTTTTTAAACGTACACGGAATATTATAAAAAGCAGGATTTGGTGTATAACATTTTAAAGGTATAGGGTAGCCAGATGTTTGTGAACTATATTTTGTAGATTCTTGTTGACTCATCTTAATAAAAAGGTCAGTATATACAAACTTGTTATAAGGTTGTGACAATTTGTAGCGAAGTAGTACACACATCATTGGTATATATAACTAGGCTAGATTGAGGGGGTACAAAGGGAGAGCACACCAATATGTGTATTAAAAAAAATTCGTATGCCATGCCCAATGGACCATACCCACTTTTTTTTGGAAATCACTTCTGGCAGTGAGGCCATGCCCATATCTTTCAGTTGGGATGGGGGTAAGGGAGGGAGGGGGGTTGTCACTGCACATGGTATAATCACGAAATATCATGACAAAAACATTGGGAAAATGTTGAATTATAACCGATTTGGGAAATCTTCGTGCAAATACTACCTATAATGCCTAATTAAAGATCATGTTCTAAAAGTTTCAAACTGTTTGGAGTTTGTGAACTTTGATTATTTGCTGAGTGTACATGCGAGGTGAAGCCATATTATATTTTCAAGGTGAAGGCATATGCACTATATAACTCTGCTCGAATGCATACCCTCTGGAGCCTCCCACCATGTTGAGACCATTCCTGGCCTCTAACTGTTGCTATTTTGTCTTTACAAGTCATCTCTGTAAGTAACATTAACTTGGAAAAAGTAGCAGAAAATACAGTAGATGAAGAAAGATACTTAATATGTGCATTTACAGTGTCCATAACAATGCTCTATTCTTGAAGGGTAAGTGCATTGACTAGCTAAGTTGAAGTGCTTATTTTACCATTTTTAATAGGTGCCAGGGATTAGAACCGCCATAGCTTTAAATATACACAAAGAAAAGTTCTAGCCTTTCATCTTTTAAAAAAAATGACAAAAACTCATGTTTCACTGGTTTAGAAAGGATTACACAAATCTAGTCACAATTTTATGACAACATTTAAAGGTTGAAAATTTCACAATTATGACTACCTATATAATTATGAAGGTTGTTATATGCATTAATTGCTTCAAGATTTTTTCAGAAGTCAAAGTTAGAATCTTGACATGCTTTTAAAGGAAGAAATGCCAAAAAATGGTTGTACACTATGTATATTGATTCAGTTTCTGATGAATCCCCACTGTTTTAATTATACTACATAACCTTAAATATTACTTCCTAACATTACACTATTTCACGCATGTGTAGTAATAATTCAGTCATGTTTTTTGTCTTTTCTGCTACTGACACCAGATAACACAAGCAAAACTTTCTTCTCATTCCATTAAAATTTTGTCTTGAATTCTTGATGCTGTACCTTTCAACACATCATGTTTATAGCAACAATTTGTTTTCTGAAACATTAGGTGCCAAAACATGGCCAACACACGAGATAGATAACATAGAGGTGACTGAAATAAGTAACTCAACTACCTGGATGATAATCAGCTATTTCTACATATACAGAGTACATTGGTACAGCACACACTTGCTCGATCTGTAAGATCCAATCTGAAGTAACAAAAAGTCATCGAAATATTAAATGCTACAAGTCATACTGATTGGCTGGAGCAGAGTTCAGTGCTCCATCAAACAGCAACTGATGACAAGCAATGAGCATGTTCTTTTCCGACCAGAATGATATGGAGGATTCTCTCTGAATAGTTCCCCAATACCACTGCCACATACTTCCAATCTTCCAGCATTCATTTCTTTTAGAGTTGTTGTTTGAATAATCTTTAGCATTCCCTCAGAACATTTGAGCTGTAGAGGGAAGAAATAGGGGCATGGGAGCAAGGGGGAGGCTAACCATCCTATAGATGCAGAATATTCGTTGTCAAATGCATACATATAATGAAAAAAGAAGCTTATTGGAATTGGCCTGGCAAGATAGGAAGGAAAACAAACCAATCACTGAGAAGGGGGGGAAAAACGGTTAAGTTCACAAAACTAAGACTTTGACTGCATGAGCTGTGCACCATCAACACTGTAGCTAACCTGCAATCGAAATTATCTTCTACTACATAAATTCCCCATATGACAAGGCTAGCTGTGTCAAGTATATAGGGCCGAGGAAATGCTTAGTTTAAGACTAGGTCAATAGCTAGAGCTATCTAGCAATTATTATTACTAAAAAAATCATTATAGCATTGCTGTATACCCTAGAAGTAGCTTCCAGTGTACACAGCTAGAGGTAGCTGCATAATGTTGCTGGATGGTTTCCCTGTCTGCTCTCTTTTGTTACTAAGAATGTTGCAAAACCATTAAAATCACCTTCTCAATAATCAACTTCAAATTTTATTCACTCGACGTTTCAACTAGATGCTAGCCTTCATCAGGAATTCCTGATGAAGACTAGAAACGTCAAGTGAATAAAATTTGAAGTTGATTATTGAGAAGGTGATTTTAATGTTATTATGTCAACTGAGAATTCATTGAGAATAAAATTATGCCAAGTTACAGGGAGCTAAAGTTGGGGTTCTTCAAAATCTGAGTGCCTGCAAGTGTGATTCCTATCTTGAATGTGTGTAGTTATTTAGTCGCCTGAAAGTAACAGCAGGTTCAATATTAACTAAGGACGAAGTAGTGATATGGCTTGGCAAGAGGTATTGCAACTGGTTTTGGTATGCTTGGTAAATATTGATGTAATATCATTAATAATGTGGTCAAAAAAGGGATAACAACAGGTCAGCCCATTTAAAGTAATCCTCAACTGAATTAGTTTGTGTATTCAGATGCTGCTGCTGTCGCTGAGTTGTGTATGGCATCGAAATAGTTATATTGGACTGAACTGCCAATCTAGAACTATGCCGAAAGATACTCTGTGAAGAATTATCAACATCTTCTCTCTCTCTTTTCAATTCATTGCAACAGTCTTGTCACTCCAGAGATAAGGTCTTGGCACTTTCCTTGTAATTTAACAACAGCTTCTTTAATATAAAGAGAGACCTAAAGAGAGTGACTAGGGAATACAAAAATGCAAAGGACTCCATATAAGTATACAGGCTTCAAGCTAAATAGCTAGCAATAATTTCTCTTATCTTCATCCTCAATGGCTGTTATTTTGAAAAATGACCTGATGTCCATAGATTATCGTTGCCTCTTCATGGTTGAGTCGTAGCTCACTAGTTCCACAACTACTATTAATGCTCACTACATGTCCATCATGTGTAACTGTGCAATGATTAGCTCATTAAGTGTCAGAGATGGCACCCCCTCTAACTGTTGCTGAACGGGAGCCAGTGAACAAGAGTGAGAACGTGTTGACAGGATGTGCAATGGGTGTGTCGCCAGAAAGTGCACTCGTGAGTACACAGAAACCTTTTAATGGCGAGGTCAAGAAGTTTCTAGAAGAACTTGTGCCCTCATCTGATTGGTTGACGGAAGGAATGGTGAACGTGACAGCAGGACCTAATAAGGAATAATAGAACGACTGTGGTGTGGGAGGATCGAACAGCTCGTAAAAAGGGACACTTGTAGATATAGAAGTTAGTTACGGTGTAGTGCCATATTAGTCCCGCAGCCATATTTGTCCCTTTTGCTACACCGCGCAAGTGCAGCCTCACAAAATTAATAAAGCATGCCAAATTTGTCCCTCGTGTGGAGCTGAATTGTGATGGTGAGGACAGAGAAGAATCCTGCAGTATATCTGCGGAAGATCGATTATTTCCTTAAGAATGGAAAATACAGTTGTGACACAAGTGCGAAGGAGCAGAGCGGAATAAGAAAAAGAATTGACAGATTTGACATCATTGGTAGGTGAAAACCATCTCTTGGTATGTTAATCTTTATCCAGATCATTGGCATTCAGATAACATAAGTATTGAGAACAAATGCCAACATTCTGTACAAATACCAACATTCTATGCTGTGTGCACTTTAAGACAAAGAGGTTCTGTAAATCACATCTACTTCAATTTATAGCTCACCAATTAGCAAGTTCCTCTGTACCCAATAGTTCATTGCAATAATAATTATGGCACTTGTTTGTTATTCACCTGTCAACATGGATGCACAAGTGATGATGAGGCTTTAAATAAACATCAATCTCACTGGTTGTAAGAAATAAGAAAGATAATGGGAAAAAATGTACTCATACCAGCAGTGAGCATTATATTTTGTTCGCAACTTTAAAGCTTAATTAAGAAACTCGTAAATCGTGTAACAAAATTAACAATACTGTATTGATACTACTTATTTGTTAATTGAAGTTGAAATTTGTTATATCACATTGACAATGAATAGTGCTATATTACTTTTTACTAAGCACTTGTCACAAGTGCCAGATGATCAAGATGATTGCACCTGAGTTACATCCCATTAAAGTTTTGAGCAGGTAACTAAGTTACTGTGACCAAGTGTACTGAGCAACGATGCCAATTGGAAATACGTTAGGCCCAACTGGGGAAATATATGATAGCAAGACATTGTCATAGCAATATATATATATATATATAATTATATATACAAATAATACGTAACAAAACTTAAAATGACAGGTAGACCTGGCTTTGATATTGTGCTGTCATAACAATCACTCTATTACTGCCTCCACACAACCACAAGTGACCTCACAAATAATTATAAACTTCAGCAATAATAATATATTCTTGGATAACAATCCCTATAATTATTACTGCCTCCACAACCACAAGGGACGTCAAAAAATAATGCTAAAATCCAGATTACTCTAACATAAGGTATGAAGAGATTTATAGCTTAGTTTTGCAAGAAAATGTGCTGCCCTCTAGCATCAGTTATTTATCACAATTTTGCTGTCCCTTCTGGAGGCAGTAATGTAGGGATTGTTATCCAAGAATATATTATTGCTGAAGTTTATGAGGTCCCTTATGGTTGTGTGGAGGCAGTAATGGAGTGATTGTTATGACAACACAATATCAAAGCCAACCCTACATGTCCTTTTATTTAGTAAAGTTTTTTTTACATAATACTTGTTCCCACTATTTTTTAAAGCTTTCGTGAATTGGAATACTGTTTTGATGCTATATATGCCTGCAATGCCCACATGAAGAGGAGTGTCCTGGTCAGACCTAGCCCAGGTTACTCCCCAGGTCAAGTTGGTATGCATGCATGACAAGTTTGGGACAGATTGGTCCAGTGGTTTGGAATGCCACAAGGAACAATCCTAAAATGCTTCCCCCATCAGTAACTACATTCAGCAGTCCTTCTTTGATTCTTCACTGCAAAAGCCATACCCTCAATCCAACGCGTCTAACATAGCGATTTGGTAAAGGATCGAGCAATTTGGGTTGCGCACGCCGTTCAAAGATGGCATCTTAGACGAACTATATATGCAAAAATCAACTGGAAGTCGCCCAAAAGGCACCTTCCCAGATAGCGCTCTACAAAATGGCATAAAAATAAATGAAATCTATGCAGCCAATAAGATTATGATGATGATGATGATGCTGATGATGTTTTACGCGTGACCTTTTTTTTAGTTTGGAGAACTGCGCTTCTGTGTGCTATATTGTTGGAAGGATTTCTGCGACATACTTTTTTTAGGGTCTGTATAGGGATAGAATCGAGTATATGGCGAGTTTTAGTTTGTATTGCTGAATGACCTCTGACCTGCCAACCCTACATGAGAGTGCTAACACATGTTAAAATGTAGGCAAGAGAAGCCTAAACTTTTAGGCTGCATGAATAGGTATGATATTGGACAAGTTAGTATATAGGGGGATTTAAAAATAAGAGATGCTAGAGATGCTACATATATACACAGATTAAATTGAAATATTTTTTTCGTTAATTTTATTTTAATTATGATCTAACAAGTTGGATGATCCTTTACCAATCCAAATCTTATGCAGTATATAATAATTAAACTGCATAAAATCAGGTGATTACAGGCACATCTGATTTGCTTAAAATCATGTTGCAAATACTTACTTACAGATGGGAGATTTTGGGTATAGACCTCATTGGCCCATTTGCGGCCACAGACGAAGGCCATAGATATGTCTGCACTGTTACAGATCTCTTTACCAAGTGGGTATTTGCTCGGCCAATCAAGTCCAAGTCAGCTGGTGATGTTGTAAGCATTCTACTCGAGCTCATCTACAGTTATGGTCCTCCCCAAAAAATGATAATGGATCAGGGGCGGGAATTTATAAACCAGGTAACTAATACTGTTGCCATCTGTGTTCATGACATGACATGTATGTGGTCTGAGAAGTGAAAATTAATCAAGGAAAATGTGTATGGATTTGTTTACAAGAGCAAAATTAGACTATTCAGTACAAGGCAGACTTAACACAATTTAAGATAACTTTATTAGCGACTTCAGTCTTGATTCTCTGTCCTGCTTCCTTTTGATAAATATTCATGCAGAGTAATGTTCTGTTTGTGTGAACTTATTTGATAACTCAGCTCAATGATGGTGTCTTGACTGCTTTTGGAGTGAAGCGGATGGTATGTTCAGCATATCACCCTCCTAGCAATGGCCAAGATGAGCGGACTAATCAAACTCTTAAGAGGGCACTGTCCAAGTATACAAACGATGCTCAATCTGACGGGAACAAGTAAGCTACCAATATTTAATAATTATTTTTCAAGATTGACAGTTTGTTAATAAATAGATACTATTACCACCACCTTCCAATAGATACCAATATCACATTTCATGCTAATCTGTGATTACCCCAGAAAATCTCACCAGAATCTCTCCAATGAATCCTCTCACACTGAAACACCCACCTACCCACCCCCACACACACACACACACACATAATTATAAATAAAAAAATGATGAAAAGGCATAAAAAATAACATTATTATATAGTAGTTATTGCTACCGTATTGCTATAAAATTTGATTAATTTTGCGAGTGCATTGTTATTCGCAAAACATACTCGCAACTTTTTTTTATCGCACAAAACATTCCGTGTGCATATTGCAGCCAAAATCCAGACGGTTTACTAGCGATAAAGAAGCTGACTACAGTGTGACCATTCGAAAGTGTTTCAAATGATCCCTGCCTACTAGCGAAGACGCAGGAATCGATCAGAGAGATATCAGGAGAGCAAATGAAAATGTGCAGAGTGCACTGGATGGTCAGGATAGTGCGCAGAAAAGTGCCAACCTATCTTGTTATAATTAGTGGTACTTACATGTTTTATAAAACACAAAACTAGAGTGCATTATACATTTATGGAGCTCAAAATCTCTAAATTGCACATTGTAGCAATAAGGTATATTATTTTCCAAATTCTTATATACTAAAAATATACGTGGTTTTTGGTGTAAGCCTTCAGCTAAAGGATGCATATACCTTGAATGTGCTGCTTGTAGTTATGATTTCTATGTATGATGTTTGAGTACTTATGTAGATATGTACTCCCCACAACTTATGGTATCAATACAAGTGTCCAGTCTTCAACAAAGCAACAGCCATTTGTGTTGATGTTTTACCGAACAGCTAGGGGTTCCATAGCCATCAATTCAGAACATGAGAATGAGCAGGAGCTTCTCTATGAAAACATCTCACTCACTATGTCTCCTGATGACGTACAATCTAATTTGGAGAAACATGTGGCAGATGTAAGAACAAAACTGACTGGCAAACATAAATATGTGACATGGAATTGCTGACATGGAATTGCTGACACTTTTTTGTAACAAAAAATGGGGGACAAATAGTTTAATGAAAATGTTTGATGCACTCCCAAAAAATCATGTTACAGATCTGTTTTACTTTGTAATCACATAGGTACATATCATGGATGAGAAGATACGGTTGAAAATTGAAGAAGCTAAAGCGAAGCATTAAGCTTATTTCGATTCCAAGCAAAAAAGAGGCTTAACACTTTACTCATGCAATAGGTATGTTTTTATGAATTAATGTGTACCTTTAATGTGTGCCTTTATATAAGCTGAATGAAATTAGTTGTTTCTGAGAAAAAATCGAAAGGCCAAGAATAATAAAATTTTCTGGGTAGATGTATTTCCGAGTTTTGATAAATTTTAGGATGTCCTGTCTGTTTTCTTGTGATATTTTTTTAGCTGTCGCTCGACCTTTACTGGATGGTTTTAATTTTATATTACTAACCTGTTGACTATCATAGGTGATTATGTCCTTAAGAGGAATGAAAAGGAGACAGGCTGGCCCAGGACTGGTTGGGACCCTATGTAATCGTTGATGTCTCACCCAAGGGACTCTGCACACTGCAGGATAACAACCAAAACATTATGAAGGTTAAGGTTAATGTCGGGCTCTTGAAGCCTTACTTAACTAGAGAGTTGCCAGTTCAACATGAGATACCTTCGTCCATCCAGTCACACAACACCAGTTCGAACAACCCTGGACCATCTGATGAGTTGAGTGATGCAGCTTCCCCTGGGAGTCCAGAGAAGAGGCAGTGCCTACTCATTCGACAGACTAAGAAAGATAGTCCAGTCCTCCCACTACCTGATAGAAACACACCTCTCTCTAGTGAGCCAACATCAGACTGTGTTGTAACCAGTGTTACACAAGTTGTGCCTAGAATGCTTGGAAAACCCTTGCCTTGCAAACCACCTGTCCGTTACAGAAAATTCCCTGATGACTATTTTTTAATTCTGCTGTCTGAAGCATGGCTAGAGGACACACACATAGATGAGGCGCAGGCTCTACTTCGCAATCAGTTTCCAAAGATGGGTGGCTTCCAGTCCATTGGGTATGTGGCACCAGGAAGTGGAGGCTCAATAACTGGAACTCCGGTTCGGGATTATATCCAAATCATGAATACTGGTGATATCCAGGAGTCTTCTGTGGTGATGCACAAGTCCCCTGTGGTTTGGTTGATTAACCAAGGTAGTCCAGTCATCATGTCTGTTCCCATGTTCAATGCACTTAGGGTTGTAATTGTCCCTTGTGATGTTTCATTCAGGGATTCCCCCCCCCCCCCCCCCTCCCTGTCAGAGAACTCTCTGACAATTACAGTAACTTTCTTAATAATAATACTAATAGTGCCCCAAGATCTTTGCTCAACTCACCATACAACAGTTCCTTTCTCCTCTGCCACCACTTCCCTACTCAATACATAAAACACTCTCCCACCTCCTCCATTACTGCATCACTTACTCCCTCCACACACCCCAACAGCAATGCCACCTTTCCTCACTCTTCAATATTCATCCAGCCACTGTCCAGCCCCTACAATTCTGCACACCTCATCCACCAGTACCAGCCGATCTCTTTCAAATTCCCTGCACATTACCAAGAAATGTTCCACATCTTCTCCTGCTCCACTATCACACATGATACACCACTCATCCCCACATCTCTTCTTATCATCTAAACAACTAAGCTGATGCAGTCCTCAGTCTAAATTGCAACTGCACACCTTCCTGACTATGCATGGACCTCGTATACCTCTCCACACCTGCACCATTATTTGCCAATTTATAAAACTTCAACATACTATTGCCATTACTTCCTCCTCCCTATCCTACAATAGATTCTGGTGTATTCATCCTTACGTACAAAGTTATTGGCTACATCAAATTATTTCCTCGATTACATTGGCATTCTGAGCTTCCTAGCTACACTTACTACTTGAGGGTGCTTTCTCATAATATGCCTAACAGCGCCCTTCGCTGTAATGGTGGAAATATGGTAGGTTTTTGTCAAATCCTAGAGGATACCAAGTACATGTAGTCTTTTTTGTGACATGAGTAATGAAGACACTTTTACTCGACGTTGTTCAGTGCTGTTCATAGCCATAAAAAAATCCCTTCTGGCACAAGAATCAAACCAATGCACATGACACACTTCGCACAATACCTCATGAAAACCTTCACCCAGTAGAGTAGGGCTACCTTTAGCTACAGATCCCAATATCAACATTTTGAAGTGCTACACTTTGTGGCTGCATTTAATCTTGGCATATAAATAATAACATTTTTAGCATCAAAAGAGAGCACCCAGAGAGATCTATCTTTTCAGCTCTACATCATGTTCATGCAGTAAAGTGTGAAGAATCTATGGAACTGCAATGTCATAACCACAAGATTTTTTTGGAATAAAAAAAATATCACTTGTGCACTATCGGTCTTGCACAGCACCTCAATTAATTATTTAGCTGGCAGCTTGACCGTTCAGTTACACAACTTCTGCTCTCTCAGGCAGCTATGTACACCAGGAGTGCTGCATGACCCAGTATGACAACAAGCCAGCCATCTGGTCCATGTGGTGTCGGCGGGCATGATGCCCAGCCCATGTGGTTGTGGCTAGGTTCTTGCAGATGCATGTATCTCCTGATGTCCAACAAATTGGGTTCATATGGATTGGTCATCCATTTGGGCAATTAGTTAGTCTACTACTTGTGCATGGTCTGCATCAGAGTGCAATGGTTGGTACAAGGCTTGTGGACTGGCTTTACTTGGTTTGCATTGAGTTTCCAGCACGTCTCACAGCCTAGCTCCTGTGTTTATAATTACTCTGTTGCATTTCAAACTCCTTGCCTAGTTCGTTGGGTTGCACATGCTGCATGTGGCTGGATTGTAAATCCATATGATACATACATGGATGGCTACCTGACTGGTGCATATACATACATATCTTGCTGCATCTGGCATTGGGTATTCTCATAGCTGAGTGTCTTTAGATATAATTATATGCATGTGAGAGTCGAGCTGTCCTGTACATTACATTTATTTATTCTGGGTTGCTGTGCACAATGTTTTCTTAGTCAAGCTCAACTGCTAACATCGTTTCTCGAACTCCTGCACATAAAATAGAGCACACCTTCTTATAAAACCTTGTCCACAAATTGATGCATTTAGTCAGCATTATTTAAAGCGCATGCTATTATTAAGCGGATTGATTTTTACCAGACATGCTAGTAGATACATATCGAGGACTTCAGAGTCGCAAACTCCTTTGGAATCGAAACAGAGAGATTTAATAACTCTGAAGCTATAAAGTCATTATTAAACACTACTTAATGCAGGTACAGCCAACTTGGGTATGGTTTAAGTTACAGCAGCCATTTGGATGTCTCAGCTACCCAAGCAAGATGAAACTAGCACTCACCACTTAACTTTATTACAATCTTGCTGCAGTGAATGATAACCAATCCCACACACACACACTGTGTACACTTGTATAGCATGTACAGTATATACATGTTCCTGTGTGTACAGTATTAGTATGTGTGTTAAAGTACAAAGTAATTCTTGTCAGTTCAGAAACAATTTCATCTTTTAAGTGTGTTACGTTATACTTAAAAAGTTGTGAATTTGCTTGAAGCAGGAAATTTATTTTGCACTGACATATCTCACAACTCTCTTAATAACATAACATTCATAAGTTTTGCATCAGGTTGCTGTACTAGCCGGTCCAACCAAGTGCTGGAGCTTTCTTGTGTGTGACTGATGGTGATAGAATGTGAAACTGGTTCTTCATTGACAAGCATGGACAATCCTTGCATTTTTGATGATTTCTTTATTAATTAGCTCATGGGCTCCAGTCTTGTCTTCATCAACTTCAAGCATTTCCCATCTCTATCACTTGTCAATAACACCAACTAGGGCACATTCCTCCAACTGATTTGGCATTTCTTCTTCTTGACTCAAACTCCTGGAAACATTAGAACCACCAAAAACAAGTTTATTCCATACCATGCCGAGCGAGAGAACTTTCTCAAACTTCATTCTGAGATTGCTCACCGAACTGTAATGCATCTTTGATGATGTTTTTAAGGAGGGAATAAATGTACATTATTGACCTGAACTAAATGAATCAAAACTTGATTCCCACGAACTTCATTTTGATACCAAAGTATGTGTCTTTGAATAAGTTATATTTACTTTGTATATATTTTCTGTTGCCAGATATGCACAAAAAGTTTAGTTAATAATCTCTTGATAATGCTAAAGCATCTGCTAAGTGGTTTGTGTACTTATATCAATAGTAGATTTGAAAATGTACAAAACTAGTGTAAAACCAATTTCAGTACAAATTGGAAACCACCGGCATAACCACATGCATATATTAAAAGATATACACTACATACCTTCAGATAATGAAATTGTAATAGACATAGACTAAAGAGCAGGAAATGTGCTTTTTAATGATTATGGGATTTGGATGAAAAATAACTGAATTTTGTTTATGAAGTTGTGAAATAACAAAAAAAACTTTTATAAGAAAGATCAAAGTTGGATTCAAGATTTTAGAGTCAAAATTCACCAGAGACATAATTAGACCTTTCTGCTGCTATAGTAACCTCCTCCGAGCTGCCCTATTCTTCGTTTTCTTCTTCCTCCTGGTCTTTTTCAATCCATCTGACCTCTCACTCATTATAAACTGTTTGTAAAGCATTTCATGCTCTCCTCACCCTCATTAAAACAAGAACAGCTATGTTAGCTGCAAGCTCTACAGTTGAAAGTCTTAACATTTGGGTTTTACTAGCATGGAACCAGATGATATTATTAGTGATTTCATTGATTTGTTGTGGCACCTAGTATATGTGGCATAACTGTAATGTACTATATAGCGCTAGCTATTGATTGATCTTATTAATAGTAATGATGTCATTTCCTGTTCTATATATATATCAGGCAGGAACCACGTGAAAGAATATATAACTTACTTGTAACTGAATCTTAAGTTCTAGCACGCTAGTCCACTGAACAGTCTAGAGAGTTAACACCACATGGTGGCAGCGGTGTTTCTAACCTAGCCATGGCCCGACACAACCTCGCACCGCCTGACTCGTTCAACTTTAGGAACCCAGATGACTGGCCTAGATGGAAGCGCCGCTTTGAGCAGTATCGTATTGCCTCAGGACTATCTGAAGACAGCCCAGATAAGCAAGTTAACACACTGCTTTACTGCCTGGGAGAACAAGCAGAGGCTGTTCTCACATCCACGAATGTCAGTACAGAGGACAGGAAGGTGTATGACACAGTCATCACAAAGCTTGATGGATTCTTCAAAGTCAGGAAGAACGTCATCTTTTAGCGGGCATGCTTCAACAGAAGGAACCAGCAGCAGGGTGAGAGTGCTGAACAATATAATTATAATGGTAACCGTATTGTATGATTTAGCTGAGAATTGTGAATACGGAGCATTACATTCTGAATTGATAAGAGATAGACTGGTAGTCGGCATTAGAGATATCACACTGTCTGAACAGCTCCAGACAAATGCCGAACTCACTCTTGATAAAGCCAAACAAAATCATACGCCAACGTGAAGCTCTCCATCAGCAACAGTGTCTGCTCAAAGGAGCAGAGCCACAGAGCCTCGAGGCTCTACAACATGGCAGCTACAAGCCACAGAGCATCGAGGCTCTACAACATGGCAGCTACAGAAGCAATTGGAGACAGGGAGGTAGCCAGCAACAAAGAGGCAAAAACAAATTAAAAGGACCACCCTTTACCGGAAATAAGTGCACATGTTGTGGTAGAGGGGCAAATCCACGGGACAAGTGCCCTGCCAAGGATGCTGAGTGTCACTGCTGCAGAAAGAAAGGTCACTATGGAAATATGTGCTTTTCCAAGACCACTGCAGATTCAGTCGAAGCAGCGGCTGAGTCCATGGACATTGCATTCTTGGACAACTTGACACCTATAAAACCTGATACTGCATGGTTTGCACATATTCAGTTAAATAGCAAGCAGACACCTTTTAAGCTGGATACAGGTGCTGAGGTTACAGCTATCCATAGGTGTTGTAGCTGGTCAGGCTGGTCAGGCCCGGGCCTGACCAATATTTAAAGAAAAAGTGAGGTCATAGGTCAAATACCTTGGATAAAACTGGGCATGCTCAGTAAGTCTATGTGCACTTGTGCTCTAGTCTTAAGCTGCTGCTTCTTTTTAGATCTTCTGAAATGGCTGCTTCTACAAGTGTAGAAGTAGAGTGTGTAATAGTGTCTATGATAATTATAGCTGAGCCTCATCACCCATCTATCTCATTTGCCTTTCCAAAGCGCAGAAAGCAGAACAAAGAGAGGTCTTGCCAAGCTTCTTGGTTTAGGACATGGGACTGGTTACATTATGATGTGGATAGGGATTTAGTCTTAAAAAAAAGCTATTAAGAAAGGAAAAATGAGAACAGGAAAAGCAGAACCATCTTTCGTAAATTAATTTAACTTGTATACTCTGTCTTAGTTTTATTACTGTTAATCTGAAAGGTTTCAAGAGGCTTCAGTAATTGGAAGGATGCAACAAAATCCTTTCGAAAGCATGAAAGTTGCTTGTCTCACAAGTATGCTGTTCAAGTGCTGTTAACTATACCAGCAACAACCAGTGATGTTGGCGAATTACTGTCTTTAGAACATGCTCGTGGGAAAGCTTAAAATAGACAGTGTTTGTTGATCTAACTTACGATTTCTCGCTCATCAGGGATCTGCTATATGAGGACATGGCGATGAAACTGATGGCAATTTTCACCAACTACTAGTGTTTCGTGGAGAAGATGACCCAAAGTTATAGCTAAGTAAAAACATTTAATTTATTATTGTCTGTCAAGTTGAGATGTAAGATTACTTTTGGTTGATATTTCAGATTCTTGAGTGGCTCAAGAGAAAGAGAGAGAAATACACATCTAATGTCATCCAAAATGAGATATTGAAGGTTATGTCCTTGATGAATCTCCGAATAGTCATTTCTCGACTGCAAGATTCCAAGTTCTTCACTATTATGGTAGATGAAACTACTACTGATGTATCTAATAGCGAACAGGTTAGTACTATAATTAAACACAGTTCTACTAACACTCATTGTTTCTTCCTTTCAGATGGTTATGGTCTTCAGGAGGGTGGATAGTGAATTATATGCACATGAAGTTTTTACTGGACTCTACGTTCTACCTACTATTCAGTCTGCTACTATTGTATCAGCAATTGAAGATGCACTTTCTCGCTTTAATCTGCCTTTATGTAAGGCACGTGGTCAATGCTATGATGGGGCGAGTAACATGGCTGGAATCAGGAATGGTGTTGCAAAACAAATCCAAGAAAAGGCACATTGTTATGGGCATGCATTAAACCTTGCTGCTAGTGACACTGTGCAAAAGTGTAAACTTACGAAGATGGCCTTAGAAACAACCCATGAAATAACAAAGCTAGTAAAATACTCCATTAGAAGGGAGAATTTATCTCTTCAATTAAAAGATGAGCTAGCACCTGCCACACCTGGGGTAAGAGTTCTCTGCCCTACAAGGTGGACAGTGAGAGCTGAATCTATGCTAAGTATTATTAAGTTTTGTTTGAGGTGTGGGATGTGGCTTGCTCTAACTTGACAGACACTGAAACTATAGCACATAGTAGAGGTGTGGCAGCACAAATGGCTTCATTTTATTTCTTCTTTGGACTGGTTCTTGGTGAATGACTTCTTCGTCATACAGACAATCTCAGCAGAACCCTCCAGAATCCTAAGCAGCAGAAGGAAAAGCAGTGGCATGTATGACATTAAAAACTCTTGCTTCTCTTAGAAATCAAGCCCAGAATTGACATGATGGCTGAAGAGAAAGGAATTGATGAGCTCTCGCTTCCTCGAAGACGTAAAGCTCCTAGCAGGTATGAATCAGGAAATGCCCCTGCTGAGTTTCACACCACTCCAGTTGATCGCTTTCGCCAAATCTACTTTGAAGCACTGGATCTAATTGTTCAATCTATTACAGATAGGTTTGATCAACCAGGGTATAGTGTATAACAGTGTTTAGAAGCTTTACTGATCAAAGCAGCCAACAAGGAAGATTTTTCAGACATGTTGTCAAAACCTATTGTTCAGATATCAATGAGAACAACCTGATTACACAACTCAAGATTTTTGGCCAAAACTTTGAATCAGATTAAAAAAAGATCAGCAATATCTCCGAAGTGATGGGTCACATTAGGAAGCTTTCAACTGCTGAAAAGAAACTATTGAATGAAGTATTAATTATAATGAAGCTTCTTTTAGTAATGCCAGCAACTAATGTCATCAGTGAACGAACATTTAGTGCTCTACGTCGACTCAAGTCCTATCTGAGATCTACAATATCTCAAGAAAGACTCGAGCATTTAATGATTTTACATGTTCATAAACAATTTACCAATTCTCTTAATTTATCTGAAGTTGCTAATGAATTCACCAGTAACAATGAACACCATAGTAACATTTTTATTAGACAGTTCAAGTAATTTTTAAAATATTATCTGTATATTTGTAACCTCACTATTTGTAACCTCACATGCTTATTGTCACCTCTCATACTATTCCTTAGCTGTTTCGGTAACCTAGAAGCTTGGAACTGTAGAAGACATCTTTCAGGATGTAATACATGCATTCCAGGTAGATTTTATGGTTTGGCTTCAGTGGGGACAGTTCCAATCCCACAACTTTGAGCCTGACCAGTCAAAATTTGATTCCCACGCCCCTGTATCAGTGGTGCCATATACCAACACCTTGGCAAGCCCAAGCTATCTCACCCTGATAAGCTTTTGTATGGCCCTTCCAGACAGCCCCTAAAGATGATCGGCAAGTTCAAAGGAACATTTACACACAGAAGAGGTAGACAAGTCACATCAACAGGTGTATGTAGTCACAGGACTTAAGACTAACCTGTTAGGTCTGCCAGCCATTACTGCACTGAACCTCGCAGCTCGTATCGATACGACTGCACACGAGGAGATCGACAAACACATACGGAAGCAGGGTTTTTAAAGGGCTGGGAAACCTTGGTGAAGAGTTTGTCATTAGGCTCAAGCCAGAGGCTAACCCCCATGCACTCTTTACTCCCCGCCATGTACCACTACCTCTCTGACCACAAGTGGAAGAAGAACTCCAACGAATGGAATCCCTGGGAGTAATCTCAAAAGTGGATAAACCTACCCAATGGTGTGCATGGATGGTTGTGGTACCCAAAAAGAATGGCAAAGTCCGCATCTGCGTTGACCTCAAACCCCTTAATGAGAATGTGCTCCGTGAAGTCCACCCGATGCCTAAAGTCGATGAGATACTTGCCCAGCTGACTGGAGCAAAAGTCTCTTCCAAACTGGATGCCAACAGCAGGTTTTGGCAGATTCCGCTTTCAGAGTCATCCCGTCCACTCACAACATTTATCACCCCAATTGGTCGTTACTACTTCCATAAACTACCATTTGGAATTTCTAGTGCTCCTGAGCACTTCCAAAAGAGGATGTCTGCAATTCTCAATGGCCTAGAAGGAGTTGTGTGTCAAATGGACGATGTATTAGTGTTTGGCAGAGACCAGACAGAACATGACACAAGGCTCACAGCCATATCGAGTCTGCTGGTGCTACTTTAAACCCCGATAAGTGCGAATTTTCACGAAAGACACTGAAGTTCCTAGGACACATCCTAGATGAAGATGGTATTCGAGCAGATCCTGAGAAGACTACCGCAATCCGAGAGATGAAACCCCCTACTGTTTGATGTCCAAAAGGAGTCAAAGATCTCGGCAGATGCTTCAGCCTACGGATTGGGAGCAGTTCTCTTACAAAGGACTGATTCAGATTGGAAGCCAGACGCTTATGCTTCTCGATCCTTATCTGAGACGGAACGCAGGTATGCATAGATAGAGAGGGAGGCACTTGCCATTACATGGGCCTGCGAGAAATTCTCTATTTATGTGCTTGGTAAACGATTTTCAATCGAAACTGACCACAAACCTCTCGTACCACTTCTTGGATTGAAACACTTAGACAGCCTCCCTCCTAGAATTCTCCGCTTCAGACTACGTCTCACACAGTTTGATTACTCGATCGAACACGTTCCTGGGAAGCACTTATACACTGCAGATACCTTGTCATGAGCACCACTCCCTTCCTATGAAGACTCAACCTTGGGAGAGCTAGCTGAAATAGCCATGGAAGCATGTATTGCCCAGCTGCCAGCTGGACAGAATCAACTCAATGAGTATCAAGAAGCTCAAGCCTCAGATCCCCTATGCTCACTGGTGATCAAGTACTGCTGTACAAGTTGGCCTGTCAAGGGAAAAGTAGACGAGACACTCGCTCCCTACTGGGAAGCCCAAGGAGCTCTTACCCTACATAGGAACCTTCTTCTACATGGGACTAGAATTGTCGTAGCTGCATCAATGCAGCGAGAGACGTTAGCCAAACTTCATGAGGGACATCAGGGAATTGAGAGATGTAGACAAAGAGCCAGAATTTCAGTATGGTGGCCTGGACTGTTCCAATCAAATTGGAAAGTTGGTGAAAAACTGTACACATTGTACGAAAGAGAGCACACCTCGAAAGGAGCCTCTGATGCCAACTGCTCTTCCTGACTACCCCTGGCAAAAGATAGGGACTGACTTGTTTTTACTCGATGGAACCACTTATATGATTGTGGTTGATTACTTCTCCAGATATCCAGAAGTGATAAAACTGATGTCTACAACATCATCAGGAGTCATATCTGTCCTCAAGTCTCTCTTCTCAAGATATGGCATTCCTGAAGAAGTGATAAGTGACAATGGGCCGCAATATGCATCGCAAGAATTCTGTGAGTTTGCAAAGAAGTACAGTTTCAAGCATACTACTAGCATCCCTCATTTTCCTCAAAGCAATGGACATGCTGAAAGAACCGTCCAGACCGTAAAGAAGCTGTTGAAGGGATCAACTGATCCCTAAATGTCACTGCTGTCCTACAGGTCAACACCTCTACCCTGGTGTGGATTATCTCCAGCCGAGCTACTGATGAGAAGGCAACTTCGATCAAATATTCCCCAGACAACCGAGACTCTCATACCACAGTGGCCATACCTGAATGACTTCTGACTGAAGCTCAAACAGAAACAGAGAATGGACTATGATGCTCGTCATGCCCGACCACTTGCTGACATTCCTGAGGACAGAGTCTGGGTGACAACCTCCAACACCCGATCACCAGGACGTGTAATCACTCATGCAGAGACCCCGAGGTCCTACCTGGTGGAGACACCAACTGGAGATGTTCGACGCAATCAAGTTCACCTGACAGTCAGACCGGACCCACAGTCATCTAGAGTCATGGATGCAACACCATCTCGTAAACGAAGCCCAATAATGACTAGATCTCGCACGGGCACATGCATCGATCCTCCCCAAAGACTTTGACTGTCATCCTGGGAAAGGGAGATGTGGCATAAATGTAATGTACTATATAGCGCTAGCTATTGATTGATCTTATTAATGGTAATGATGTCATTTCCTGTTCTATATATATGAGGCAGGAACCATGTGAAAGAATATATAACTTACTTGTAACTGAATCTTAAGTTCTAGTACGCTAGTCCACTGAACAGTCTAGAGAGTAACACCACAGTATACACCTACCTAAAAGTTCCCTATTACCTAGACACTGGTAAACTGGCCAAATATACTTTGCCAGATCACATGGGATCAATGGATTATGAGGAGGTGGTGGTTTCCTAACAACTTTAAACTTACACCCGCTGATCGGTTTGTGTTCAGGACACTTCTGGTGATTTGGATGGCTACCTGTTGACATAGGGTGTAGGAATGATGCATCTATATAATTATTGCCATTACCTACCAGAATGGCTCCTCCATAATAGATACTCAGTGCCTTGATAAATTTATCAGTAAATTTTTAATTTCTTAAATTTGACCACACAACACAACCATTATTATACACTGCACCTGATGTTTTTAATTTAAGAAGTGCCGTCCCACATGTCTTACACACTTAATCTTCAAAATGCTGAGTACCTTGAGACCACCATCTCACTGCAGTGCAGCACAAAAAAATAATGGATACAATCACTATTAAATTTCAAGATTTTCGAGCATGCTCTGATAGTCAACTTTCAACATTTAATCCTAGTAAAAAAACCAGCAAAGCCACTGATTATTTTTGGGCTGCTATGTTTGAAGTGAAGTGTGTATCTGACCATGAAAGTCACAGATTTGGTGTGCTTTCACAGCTTGCTAAAAGGGTCTTGGTACTTCCACATTCCAATGCTGATCCGGAAAGGCTTTTCAGCATGGTTAGAAAAATTGTAACTGACCAAAGAGTGTCCTTGGATCCTTCAACAGTTTGTGGTGCCAAAATCAACAACAGCAAACCTTGTTTTGACAGTAGCCATCTTCTTTTGCTGATTTCCTTCGATCAGTAAAGACTGCAACTTGCAGAGGTTTAAGAAAAACTACCACGCAGTCTCAGTCAGAATAATTTGAGTCTGGCAGTGACGAACCTTGCATTTTTCATTAGCTAGTAAGTATTAGTAGTTAACTAGTATATATTGTTGGTTTCCAATTTTATGTAAATCTTTTGCTCAGTAGCTATAATATACAGTACACTGCTTGTGGGAGGGGGTTGTCCAGGGAAATGACTCACTATCAGAGAATGCTCGAAAATCTTGAAATTCAATAGTGAGTGTATCCATGTCATCTGTAGAAAATGATGTAAATCGAGTTGCTAGATTGATAATACCACTGGTAGATTTTTTTGTGCGATTGCGTGGGTCAAGAAATGCTAGTTCTTTGATGACTTTATCTTCAAAAGGAAACTTATCAAGCATTTTTTTGAGACTTGTTTCATAGCACGAACACAGAAGAAAAATTTATGCTCAACTGATGTTCCAGCAACTTCATCTTCAAGTTTGTACAAAAGAAGCCTTGTAGATGTACCAATACCAAGTTCATCATTTTCAACTTGATTTTGTTGCTCAAAATATTTGATCTTAGTGATATCATGATCACCAGCACTATTGTTTATAACTTTAGGTTTGATAAAGTTACCCATGTATCCTTGAAGCATGACACGTATGTCTGATTGAAGTGAGCCAATATGGCTTGCACTTGTTTGCAAGGCAACAGTAAACTTGTTGAGAGGCTTTAAAGCGAATGATACAAAGTGGCAAAAAAGTTTTACCAACGGGTCCTTTAACAGTTTGTTAATTCGATGTATGTTCTCATTGGCTGCTGTACTTTTGGCTTCAAGATCAAAATAAGGATAAAGAGCAGGCCATTTATCAATAAGCCGCTTAATGCAGCACTCCAAACTTAGCCAGCGTGTGTTACAATGCTTAGTGGTTTGATATCTTTAAAGTCGGCTTCTATTTCAGAGTATTCAGCCCATCTTTTTGCAGAGTATTTGAAGTGATGTCTATGAGAAGGCTGTCCACAGATACTGTAAGTTTTTTTAAGCCTGCGGTATATAGCACATAGAGCAGCAAGATGGCTAGTGCAACCAAGAGTGAATAGTTTTTGGTTGTTTTTCCTTAAATCTGCTCAGGACAGAATTATTTTTCCCAACCATTACAGAAGCTGTATCTGATGTATAGCCAATCACATTAGACCATGGGATTTTATGACATTCTAATTACTTTGATAAAGCATCAAACATAGTTTGTGCAGTAGCAAACTGGCATTTCTAAGAATTGTGAGATAGCAGCAGAGTGTGCAATAATCTTACCGTTATAGCGAAATATTTCCGTACATCTTGATCATTGCCCCCATCGCAAAGGATACTGAAAGGAGATGATGCACAGGCTTCGATTACATTTTCATTGAGTGCAGGAGCAAGAGAATATTTAATGATGGCTTGTTTCTTTGTTGCTCCACAAGCAAACCCTTCAACTATTTTACTATCTGGGAACATATTTTTACACAGTTTTGTGAAGTGGTCTCCATCAGAAAATGCTAAGTTATGCTCTGCTATGAAAATTGTGAAATACAATTCAGCTGTAGTAGCCTGCTCATTAAGTAACTTGAGATAGCAAGGATGTCATTGTAGCTTGATTTGTGAAAGCGTTGGCACCATCTTTATGTTGTTTACTCTCCATATATCGCTTCTCTTCACATCATCCTCCACCACCCACTGAGAGATCGATTGCACAAATGTTGCACAGCAGTGGGCATAACTTTGTCCCATTCATCTTTCCACTTGCAGATTCTTTTTGGCTTCTTCTGTGGTGGTTCAGCCATTTTCAGCAGCAACTGGCAGCTGGTGAGATTTGGTGATCCAGCTGCTTTGGTATGCTCATTTTTACCACACAAAGGAAATGTGTATATTGGACCTTGATCATTAATTAATGGGGCTCATTTTTACCATACAAAGGAAATGTGTATATTAGACCACACAAAGGTAATGTGTATATTGGACCTTGATCATTAATGGAATGGGTGGACAAATGTAGCAAATCCCTGGACCCCTGGACAGAATCTTGAAAAGGCTAAATCCCTGGACAGTCCAGGGCATCCCTGGACGGTTGGGAGGTCTGACAGTGCTGCAAGAAGGCAAGGCAACTCTATAAACGCGATTGTGTAAGCCCCAGAGTGCATTAAAACAGACCACAACCAGGCCAGAACCAGCCTTCAGGGCACCTATCTCCAGTGGCATATCTATGGTTGAGCCTAGCTAGACAAGGCCCTACTCACTGTTCACAATGCCCTCCAACTGGCCTTTAATAAAATTAAAATAAGGTGGTGAACAAGGAAGGGCGAATCTTAAGGACAAAAAACACTCTGAAGAAATATCAAGATGGATTGGATGTGATGGTTCTTGTGGGGAATGGTATCATCAAAGTTGCATTGGGTTAGCTGAGGAAGATATCAAGAGGTTGGGTGAGGAAAGTTGGATTTGTATATAGTCGTTCCCAGTGGAAATTTTTTCGTTAGGGCAAATGTGGACAGAAAAGTAGCTGAAGCCTCGGAAAAGAGGAAAGGAACACTGGTTGGGATGAATGTTGCCTTAAAGGTTTGAAAGGAGGCACGAGAAAGGATGGAAAATGTAATAAGTTTTTTTAAGAACAAGGTTGTTTTAAGAAGGATGAACTGTTAAGTAACAGTATCAGGCAGAAGGGGTTGGTGTTAGATTTATAGACCTATTAACACAATACAGCTGCTGGTGAGGGAGGTGCTAAAGCAACCGGAACATAGGGAGAATTCTGGTGTCTGGATTAACTTGAATATAATGGAAAGCCATGAAATGAGAAGTGTACTCATGAATATATTGCTAAGGGTAAGAGTTGGAAAAACAAGTTCAATTTATGCAGAGAAGGATTGAAGTTTGTGGGAGGAAGCTAAACAAGCAGGGGAAGTTGAACGAGATGATAATGAAGATAGTATAGAGATGGTGGTGAAGGACATAGGATGAGCTAAGTTGGTGAGGATGAGGCAATATGTATGAGGAAATTGTTAACAGGAAAGAAGAAAATTGTCATGAGCAAACTGGTAGGGAGGCCATTCATCATTGGGAAAGAGAGGAAGATACAAGAGAAGGAAAGAGAGTCCGTGGGGAAGAGGTGCATATATGGTGTGCAGGAAGTGAATCTACATCAAAATTGGCAAGTGAATGGTCTCCAGCAGATAAATAATCAGGAGAAGGCATGCAGGGAAATAAATCAGCATGGAAAAAGTTTAGCAGGGAGAGGGGGAACTTCCGAAGTGGTGGGAATATGGAGTTATTGGAGAGAGGAAAGGATTCAGGTGAAGGACACTGGGAGGGGAGTCATTCATCAGGAATGGTGGGGGGATCAGTGTTGGGAACTGTGAAGGAGGGTGTGGCAGACCAGATTGCTGCTCGTGTGATCTGTGTGATCGGGCAAGTGAGACTCTTCCTGTCACAGGAGCACCTGTTAGCGAAAGAGAATATGTCCAAGATCACGAACATGAAGGACAAATCTCAGTTGTGAGTGCAAAAAGTTTGTTAACTCTTTCCCCAGTGTAAGCGCCATATGGCGTAATTGCTTTTGAAAAATCATAAAAAATCAATATCAACTGCAGCTACATTCAAAATTAATTATACGCCATGGTAACTAGGGAAATCCCGCCGTAAAGTTGAAGGGGTCAATTCTGTCATAGAATTTAAAATGGTTGATGAGGTGCTCACAGCGGTCATGGACGACAACTTCGACGACTTCGGGTTATCTGACGATAAATATGAGGAAGAGGAGAGTGAAGCTATCTATACCTACCGTGGACAGCCCAGTTTGGATCGTGACCAAATAGATCTACTCAGGCAGAGACTTTTCCAATCGAAACCATAGTATGGACAAAGCTATGGCTGTTGGAGGCGAAGGCATTGATCCTGGCAGTCCTCCTGGTAAGTCAATGAACTTTGCTAGCTATATATAAAGCCTGATAGTCTGAGGAGCTGGCTAAATCATGGTGTTAGCTACACCTGTGTATTAGCCTACTTTCCTTTATAGTTCTAGCTGTACTTGATTCCTTGACTTGTCTAATAAGTTGACAAATAACAACTCTATCATGTTCAGGTTTGATGGAGCAAGTGATGGACCATGACGGAGATAATACCATGGCACAGCTTCCCCACGTTCAGATGAGTTCTGATAAAAGATAGTGATGCAAACACACCTTCCCCACTCTCTTCATCCATACTGCACGAGGACGCTCGTCTTGTAGACCTACACGAGGACGTACTTTTCTCAGAAGTAGGAGTGTCCAACTCTCCCCCTTACCTTCATCCAGTGCTAGTCTTACTGCACGAGGACACATCAGACTATGAGTATGTCATTACAGAGTATTGTATTGTATAATTGCTCTTTGATTCTGTGTACATTGTATCAATATTATTGGTTATTGGAATTGTATTGGAATTGTATCAATAATATTGGTGGGAATTCTATACAGTAGAAATTATGTCCTTTCTGTTAGTCAGGCAAAGTCTGTCATACCACAGCATATCTCAGTTGTTCCTAAAGTTGGCTGAAAATAGAAGGATATTTATAATCTACAATACAATAATACACAATTTTAATAATTTTTTAAACATAATGATATTCATACATGTGTGGTTTGGTTACCTAGCAACATGAATTGACCACAATAATGTCCAACAGTAGAGCTATCTTGTGGTATATGGTTGCTAGGGACTATTGTTAACCTGATTTAATATCAATTTATTTGTACTTAATGGTCAATTTTTTAATTTTTTTCCAAATAAACTCACCGGGAGAAGAGTTAAGGAGGGTAGTGGGTGGGAGCGGGAGCAAAGGTCGGGAAACTGGGCAGTTGAGTGTGGAGTTTGTTAATTGAGTGGATGGTGGTGAAGGGAAGCAGATTTGAAGATAGTGTTGGGTACGAAGAAGTTTGATGTGCTGGGATTAATGGAGACAATTTTGCAGAAGGAGGATGAGGTGAGCATGGCAGGATATGGGTGATACGGCAGGAATAGAGAGGGTGGCAGGCAGACAAGTGGAGGTGTGGGAGTTCTGGTGCATGAGAGTTTGGGAATCAAGGCTGAGGAAGTCAAGAGAAGGTTTGCTGTGGGTGGAGTTGAGCAGAGTGGGGAGAAGGAAATCTATGGTAGGGGTAGTGTGTGTGAACCCAGAAGGAGTGAGAGTGAGAGAGACGGAGGAATTTACCGAGGTATCGCAGGAGGATGTGGTGAAGTATGAAGAGAAAGGTTTCAATGTTGTTATGATGGAGAACGTTCAATGCAAAGATCGAATTAGGAGCGGACGACAACCCAAACAGTAATGGAAGGAGTTTGTTGGAGCTGGTTATGGTTGGAGGTCTGGTTGTAGGGAACGAGTTGCAGTGTTGTGAGGGTAGGTGTACGTGGGAATGTGGGGAGAGAAAGTCGATCATAGATTATATGTTGTTTAGTGAAGACATGGATGTAGCTAGGGTGGTAGTTGAGGACTCGGGCCAGCTGGATGTGTGGTAAGACAATAACCTTATGTGGGGGAGGAGAGAGGTACAAGTGAGAAGGGAACGATATAAATGGAGAGTTGACAATAGGCTAGACTGGGAGGGGTATGTGGAGGAAATATTCATATGGTTAGAAGAGGAGGCGAGAGAGATTACGGAGGAAACATAGCTGAAGAGGTGTGGGGTAGGTAGAAGGAGAAAGTTTTGGCTGCAGCAGAGAAAGGAATCGGGAGGAAGAAGATTACAGACAGGTCAGAGGGATGGTGGTCAGAGGGCGTCGAAGTTTATTGGTGTTAGGAAGGAGAAATGTAAGCGGTTGAGGGAAGCAAGGAGGAGAGAGGAGAGAGAGGCTACATTAAGCACAACTATTGGACGACTGTAGAGAAACAAGAAAGGAAGTGAAAAAGACTATTAGGGTAAGAGAAGAAGGAATTGAGGAAGAGAACTATAAAGAAGGTTAGAGAGCAGGGGATTAATTGTAAGAATGATTTAGGAGTAAACAGGAAGGAGAGGGAAGAATGGTGGAAGAGGAAGACGAGGTTTGGAGGTGGTGGCAAAACACACTGGGAAGAGCTGGAGAGGAAAAAAGAGGATGCCATAGTACCAGAATTAGAGATAGGAGATGTGAGTGGGCATGAGTTGGGTATGAACGGAAAAACAGAAGTGGACAGAGGTAGGATGGTGTGGGAGCTTTTGGGTAGACCAAGCCTGGAACATGCTTCTGAAGTGTGGCTGACAGGACAGACCGCTTGTAGTAAATTAGAGTCAGCTAAGTTGAGAGTAGAAAAACCCTAGGGCTAGCAACACGGTGGCAGAAGTGGCAGTGCTGGGGGAGAGGAAGTTGGCAGAGAGCAGGAATGAGAAAAAAATTGTCTATGGGAGGCTTGCACAAGTGGAGGCGGTTAGACTGATAAAAATTGTCGCGGACAAGCTAAGAATGAATGGAGGGATATGATGGTGGGGAAATTCCTGATGAAGGCTAGAGCATCTAGTCAAAATGTCGATAAAATGCAACTGAAATTGATTATTGAGAAGGTTATTCTAAGAATATATACTGTTGAGGAGGAAATACAATCTGAATGCTGAGCTAGGGTCAGTTAGGCAAAGGAAGGTGAAGATGAAAAAGAGAAATGTGTGTGATTGGGAGGAAGATGTCGAGAGTATGAGAAGTAGTATAGATTTGAAAAAGGTGATGGTATACAAGGTCATTACAAGGATATGAGAGAGTGAGGTTGATATTTAAAGTTGAGGACAGGGTCAGCAGATCTATCGCAGGACAATAAGTGATGTAGGCTCTCTAGTGATGATAGATGCATGTTTTATAGCAGGAATGAAGTGGAAGATGTGGGGCACTTTCTAACAGACTGTGATGAATTTGGAAGGGAACGGAAAATGTTAATGAGTGCATGGAACTGAGGGAGCTGGTGTATGGTTGGAAGAGTTGGTGAGCACTGAGAGCAAAGTGGCATTGTGGCTTGAGAAGGAGGTGGAGGGTGTGAGTAATCAGGTGATGGTGGAAGTGTATGGGTGCATTTTGCAGTGCATAGTGAAGTGTTGTCAGAGGAGGAAGGAACTGATGGCCTCCCCCCACACCACTATACCAAGCAGTACAACATACAAAATTAACTCAGATATAATATATGTCATAGTATTTATTACAGTACAAGTCATCTTACCTCATTTACTGTCATTATTTTTAATTGGTACTGCACTGGGATGCGATGGTGGTCCCAAGGTACTCAGCAATTTGAAGATTAAATTATAAAGCATGAGTGTGTGAAACATGTGGGACAGCACTTCTTAAATTAAAGTCAGGTGCAGTGTATGATAAAGGTTGTGTGGTAAAATTTAAGGGTTTATCAAGGCACTGAATATCTATTTTGGAGGAGCCATTCTGGTGATATTTATCAGAAGGCAATAGATGCATCATTGCTATATGTCTACAGATAGCCATCCAATTAACCAGAAGTGTCCTGAACAGACCGATCAGCTGGTGTAAGTTAAAGTTGTTGCTTATGAGAAGAAACTACCAGCGCCTCGCAATCCATTAATGATCTGGCAAAGTATATTCGGCCAGTTTACCAGCATCTAGGTAATAGGGACCTTTTAGGTAGGTGTATACTAAGGGCCACAACAAATCAATGAAAGCTCTAACAATATCATCTGGTTGCATGCCAAATGTTAAGCATTTCAACTCTAGAGCTTGCAGCTAATATAGCTGTTCTTGTTTTTAATGAGGGTAAGGAGAGGGGCTTGAAATGCTTGTTTATCTCACTCATACTCGGAGGTCAGCCCACGTGGAACTGAATACTACAAACAGTTTATAAGGAGTGAGAGGTCAGATGCAGTGGAAAGGATGAGGAGGAAGAAGAAAATAAAGAATAGGGCAGCTCAGAGGAGGGAGCCATAGCAGCAGAAGGGTCTAATTATGACTCTGGTGATTTTTTACTCTAAATCTTGAATTCCAACTTTGACCACTCTTTCAAAAGTTTTTGTTATTTCACTACCTCGTAAATATGTTTTTTCATCCAAATCCCATAATTTATGAAAGCTCATTTCCTGCTCTTTACTAGTCTATTACATTTTCATTCATATGTAGGTAATAATTATGTGTATGTGGCTTTTCCTATCTCTTCCGATTTGTACTGAAATCTAGTTTTGTACATTTTCAGATCAATCTTGTATATTGTTGATATAACCACACAAACCACTTAGCAGCCCCTTAGCATTAGCAACAGATTAATAATATTATTACTAACCGCTTTTGTGTGTATCTGGCAACATAAAAGACACACACATACTTTTGTATCAAAATGAAGCTATAGTGAAATGAAGTTTTGATTCATTTACTCCAGGTCAATAATGAACATTTATTCCCTCCTTAAAAATGTGCCATCAAAGATGCAGTACACTTCGGTGCGCAATCTCGGAATGAAGTTTGAGAAAGTACTCTCAGTCGCATGGTATGGAATAAACTTGGTTTTGGTGGTCCTAATGTTTCCAGCAGTGTGAGTCAAGAAGAAGAAATGCCAAATCAGTTGGAGGAATGTGCCCTACTTGGTGTTACTGACAAGTGATAGAGATGGGAAATGCTTGAAGTTGATGAAGACAAGACTGGAGCCCATGAGCTAATTAATAAAGAAATCATCAAAATTGCTAGGCCTGTCCATGTTTGTCAATGATAATGAAGAACCAGTTTCACATGCTATCACCATCAGTCACACACAAGAAAGCTCCAGCACTTGGTTGGACCGACTAGAACAGCAACCTGATGCAAAACCTATGAATATTATGTTACTAAGAGAGTTGTGAGATATGTGAGCACAAAAGAGATTTCCTGCCTTGTACCAACCCATTGCACTCTGATGCATATATGTACCTATGCACAAGTAGTAGACTAACCAAATGCCCAAATGGATGACCAACACCCCAATTTGTTGGACATCAGGAGATGCATGCATCTTCAAGAACCTAGCCACAACCACATGGGCTGGGCAGCATGCCCGACACCACATGGACCAGATGGCAGGCTTGTTTAATCTGGGCCAGGCAGCAGTCCTGGTACATAACTGCCTGAGACAGCAGAAGTATCTTAATCTCGTGCAATATTATAAAACTGGGCATTTTCTAACATACAATTTTACAGTTGAAAACTATTGAAAACTATGTCAGGCCATTGAGGAATTCGGCTCTAGCCCTGGAGTGAGTCGAGTATTATATAGTGAGGCCAATGAGGAAGTCGGCTCTAGCCCTGGAGTGAGTCGATTATTATATAGTGAGGTATCATCTCTGACTTAGTCTTAAATAGCCAGACAACTTACTATCACTGTTAGTTTTGTCAGGTAATCATTCCTTCCTCCAGGACCCAATGAAAGAGTAGCAGTCCATTAACATGCACATTGTGACATAAAATCTAGACTAAGTCACATGACTGAACAATCTCGTGTGCGGACACTTTACCAATCATTACATGATGTGACCTTCTCAATAATCAACTTCAATTTTTATTCACTCGACGTTTCGACTAGATGCTCTAGTCTTGATGTGTGTTGGGCAACCACGTGTATGTAGGAACATGCACTGTGTACACTCACCTGACACCTCACATGTATGTTTACACCTACACCCACACAGCACATCCATGCATACCCACCCTCACCACACATGGATGCACACACCTCACAGCATGCTGTCAACACACATGCACACACACACACACACGTGGATGGTTTTGTTCCCTCAAGATGTCATTGTTTATTGACTAGGATTTCATTAGCAAATGATGTATTAATTCCATCCTGCCATTCATGATTAATTAACTACCCAGTGTTCACTGGGGAGGGGGGAAGCAGTTACCATTTCATTCATCTCTCATTTCTTGATATGAACTACTCAGAAATTTCAGGAAGCACCAATTCATCTATTTTTGTTTTTGAACATAAATAAGGCAATTGTTTTGTAATAGTTTCTGCAAATGTATTCCACCTCATTAGCTATAGCATGTTAATGAAGTTATGTCAGGATAAAACCCTTAACTTCCTTTTTCTCGACAACTATTATTAATTTCCAGTGATGGTCTCATTGGTATGTGGAAGTTGAAGAGCTTTGACTATCAACTGCTACCAGTTTGCAGTTTGAGCTTCTTGATATTAAACACAATCTTCAAGGTTTCCACTGTTTGACTTTTATGACACTCTATCTCTTATAGAAACATGGACAGATGGAGTGTAGAGGCTTTACCTGAGTCTAAGGAAGCGTCTTCGTCGTGGATGACGTCAACCACAAGCAATGAAATAAGAAAAAGGCAATTAAATTATGAATAGGAATAATAATTTTATTGTTTAGCTTGCTAACTTACCTTGCTGGATAGAGCTGTGAAAGTAATGGGATTAATAAACTGTCTCAGAGATATAGCTATAAGTTTGTCTGCCAATTAGAGTTGATGATGGTTCTAAGGTTGTGGCACCAAATTTATGATGTTTTGTGGAGTTGATAGTTCTATAGATAAGCCAAACTAATCTGGAGAAGTCTGGCGGGTTGGTAATAAAAAATGTAGCTGGTAAAACATGTCTTATAGATTCCCCAATGATCAGTATTCTTATTATCCAGCTTCAGCACAACTGCACTCCTTATGCATATGCCTCCCTCTCTTCTGTCAAATGTTATGCCTATAAAAGATTGATAATACAAGACAACATGTTTGTTTATGTTGTTTCATGCACACACGCATGCACACACACATGCACACATGCACACATGCACACACATGCACACACAGATGCACACATGCATGCAACATGCACACACACATGCACACACACATGCACACACATGCACACACACATGCACACACACATGCACACATGCATGCAACATGCACAGACACATGTGCACACACTTATAGCTGTGGGAATGTGACATTGGTGAAACAATGAGGAGGTTGGAGACCTGAATCAAGGTGCATAAAGATACTTGCAAAGGGAAGCTTGTGAGGGGGAGCTTAAGAAGTCTGCTATCGCAGAGCATGCTTGGAACCAGCTCTACACAATTTTGTGGAAAAACACCTCTGTGATTGATGGAGCCAGTAAATGGAGAGAGTTGGTTGTGAAGGAGGTCCTGCACATCTAGACTGCACCTAGAGATCAGTGCTTCAAGGGCTAGAGTTACCTGGTTGCTGGGTCTCAACTACCAAGATGTATGTGGAACCACCATGCCTATCTCTATGTCTGTCTAATGTACTGCGGTGCTGTCATTTTAAATGATTCACCAATCACATGTATTCGTTATGTAAATGCATTGCCAGCCGAGTGTGGTTGCATTACATTAGCTTCAATTTTTATTTGGCCTGATAAAGACAGAAGAATTTTGGTTGAAATGTTGGCACTTAAAGCCAAAAGCTGAGAATCCTTAAAAATAAATTCCAATGTTGAGTTTGAGCATATATCCACTTACAGTGTGTAGAAGAACAGTTTTTGTCTTCTTTGTTATTTTTAAATTTAATAGTTAAGTCTCCTACTAATTTTTTCTCTCAATATACATTCCAGAACCAGTGTTATTCCATAGATACTTGGATTAGAAGTAGTTATCTGGTTGTATTGAAGGTCTGTCTATCTATGGGTAGTGTCAGAAGAGTAAGCTTTGAGTAAACCACCTTTTTTATCTACTCAGCTCAGCTCGACTCATGCAATCACTCTTCATACCACCACCATTAATATAATTATGTCCTTATCAACTGGGCTATACCACTGATATCAACTGCATGATGAGTCAGAGGACTAATTTCTCCTATCAGCAAGTCAATCAACCGTGACCTAATCCCAATCTCTGAAGCAGCTAATGCAGTTTACATCTGTTCTCTTTCTGACTATCTGAGGAACTATAATCTGCTCAAACCAGCTCCTCACAGAGAAAGATCCACCATGAACATCTGTAATTAGCCACCTCACACAAGAATTCCACTTTTGCGTCGTCTCCTGGGGAGTTCCTAAATACAGTTAAGGGCCACAATAAGCTGTTATGAAGTGCCAAATATTCAGTAAAGCATCTCAGTACCTGGAAGCAAGCATGTGCTTTTAGGAAGAACCCATGACATTATTTCAAATCTGCTTGTTTAGTTCAAATGCTAAATTGATGCCCACCTTCTTGCAAAGCTAGGCCTTTGCTCACTTTAGTTTAAATAAGTCTTTGCCATTGTGGGTTAGGTGTATTTTGCCTTCAAGTGAAATTTTTGAAGGTTTTGACCAATCACCTATCACCCCTGGCCTAATAAGATCGTTATTAAATTGGTGTTTGTGATGACACGCTGCACCATCTGACCAACTTGTTCCCTGGCTATATTAAGTACAGCCATCTACAAACCTTCATATATATACCAACTATTGGTTACCTCCGATATCATGTTACTTTACCAGATTGACATTATGTCCCCACTGATTTTTTTCATGGCTTTCAAACCTATTTTTAAACTTGCTAACAATTTGTCATGCCCTGAATCCAAGTTCCAAATTCCAGTGAAATCTGCAAACTTGCCAGCTACTATATATTCCACCATGTATTATGAATGGAATGAGCCTGACTCCAGTGATCCTCTGGCTGGGCACAGATGCACAGTGTCTAATAGTGATGGGGGACTCTCTTCAAGTACCACAATGACCCCACCAGTCAGGTGGACCTTAGCTAGGAAATTAGCTAACCTTTAACCCACCCACCTCCAATATTTATTCCTGCCTCTCACAATCTGAACCAACAAAACCTTAGGACCTTAGCTGAGCATAAAGTAAACGCCTCTGATGACTTTACTCTCATCCAGACAGACTTCCAAGCACACAATTTATGTGAATGTTGATGAGTATCACGTAAGCCCCCCCCCCCCCCCCCCCCCCACCCCCATAACTAATTTTTTCCCCCACACCTCACACTTGCCTAATTACATCAAGTTGTAGAATTGGGCTTCCTCTAGTCACAGATAACAATTCCACTGGCTATATAGCACTTTCCAATCAGGAACCAGTATTTTATACAACTTTTTTTTAATACCGAAAGAGAGCACCCACAGAAATGTATCATCATAAAGTGAAGTGTGCAGAATCTATGGAGTTACAATATCGTAACCACAAGATTATGAAACCACTTCTTCCTGGCACTTGTCTTCCTTATTTTTTTGTAAATATTTGTTGTCTACATTGGGTTTCATTTCTTCTAAATAATAACATTTTTTGGTCTTGTGTATATATGTATATATCTATGTTTCTTTCTTCCCATACATAACTTGCATACAATGTGAATCTCTCATTAGTCATAGTTTTACTACTTAAAGACTGATGCACACTGTCTCAATACCAGAATAAACCAGAAAGTGGTAAATGATCAGCAATACTATAAACGCACTTGTGTAGAATAAATTCATGCCCATGCATGTGCAATAGGCAGATTAGCTGGAGCTACAAATAACAGATTATTGACTAGGTGCGATGTTGTTATATATAATACTAATGACATGTGATTGCTGCAAAGTCAGGTCTGTGTACTTATGCACAGTGCAGTACTATGTGCCAATTCTGTATATACTAGCAGGGTTGAATCAGATAAATCCGAGAAGCCAGGGGTAAGTGTGTGAGGTTCTACTGTCACTAAATCTAAATCTGCTTTTTGGCCAATACTTCGGTCTTCATCTAAATTGAAAACAACACAATGCATCCACATTTGCTGGCAACGCATTTTACTTAACAGATGTATCTGATTCATGAATCGTCCTAATAACAGCACAGCAATACATCAGGACAGTAAATATAAATTGTAAAGCATTATGCTGTCAGCTGAGACTAATGGTACAAGTTACTTAGTTAATTTGAAGGTTAGTGCTGTTAACGTATAAGGGAACCAACTGATTACTTCATGGTACTAAATCGTGCAGCTGCTCGCTGATTCAGCTCACGTAGACTGGATATTGCATATGCACAAGCATGATAATGTAATTCATAACCATTTACTAATTATGTTTATGAGTAAAGAAACAGATTAGTGCTGAATATAGAAATGGGTTTGCAATGCATTAGACAGTTTGGAGTATTCTGATATATGAATAGACATCTTGTATACAAATTATGTGTGGGGCAAGTGGAAAGATAAATAGATAATATAGATAGTGCCGAATTAAGACAGATTAGTAGTTAGACAGATAGGAGTCCTCAATAATGATGATTGGACACACATACAAATTATGTGGGGAGAAAGTAGATAGAAACACAATATAAGATCCTGAAGATGAAATATCAATTTTTTTAAACTTGAGAGGGTTTTCTTTTGATGGATATGCAGTGACGTCATTATGATGTTCATTATTTCTCAATTTCTGTTAGGTATTAGTAAACTAATTATTTCAAGGTGTTGCATTATCACAATTTGACATATAAACTGGACGGTCAATACGTGTCAAGACATAACAATTCACTTTTATCACTGTCATTGTCATTGTTCTTCTTCTTATTAATATATAGAGAGTCTACAACCCCATAGATTTTTCTGTAATAAGAAAAAGTGCATGCCATTAAGTAGTACAGACCAATTTTAAGCATTACATTGTTAGAGAGTTGTGTCCAGTGTTAAGTCTTGGGGTTTAATTATTGAAGTGAGCTCCTATTAATCTCATGTAGCTTTGTCTTCTATATACCCTTTGATGAACAGGAATGGTCTGCAATATCAGACTGCACTATATATGGCTAGTTGACAATAAATAAGCCAAATTATTTGCTTAATGTTTGACAGCTACTCACTCACATATAATGTGTGTCTCACAGGAGATTCAAATACTTATCTTATCTTGTCAATGGTGGCCATAAGCAAGGCTTATGAGATGCTTAGGGTTCATCTCGCTTAAAGGGAGTCAGCATTGCAGCTAGCTGCCATTCAAGAAAGACCATGGCATTCCTTACATGTATTGACCACTTCACGCAATGTTCCTTGACTCGGCCATTGCTTCAGATTTTTAATGTAAGCACACTACAACTGGTTCTATTTTATGTGAGGCACTAAACCTCATTATGAAGGCATTAATAAATACTCTTCTAAAATGCAACTTATTGGTTACTTTGTGATAACTGATTTGGTTGTCTGGCAATAACTTAATGAGAACCGGGTATTTGGAATTATTAATAAGGTGAATTCAACTTCCTTCAAGAAGTAATGTTTCAGGCACTTGGAATATTATGAAAAAGGTAAGAGTGGAATATTAATATACTAGTATAAAACAGCCAAACATTTATTGCACATGTCACATAGTCACTTTGGTTGTTAAATCTGCTGTAAAAACACTTTCGTTTAAAGTCGATGAGTTATTTACTTTTATCACACTAAATATCTTACATCTCTCTGCAAGTTTGCTGGTATGTGTCAATGGAAATACAAGTCCATGCTTAAGCATACACTAAGCAATAGCTTTCACTAACTTGGGCTCTCAGGGAAACACCATTGATGTCTTATTTCAATATTATCCTGACATTATTTGAGGACAAAACCTTAGCTTCATTGCTAGATAGACCTCTACTAGTACCTTTTCATAAGTATAAAACTAATTATTATCAATTCATAAAGTTCATACAGTAGTAAATGTTTATTTACAACATGTTTTTGAGTATTAAGACAAAGCACTAATCTAATATGATTAATTCAAAATCTTCATAGGAGACAACACTTCAGCTTTATGGATCAACCTGCAAGATTGAAGAAGGAAGTGTTAGCAATATATACTTGATAAGTATGCATTTTTCACTAAAAAAGTTATACTCTATATATTTGACTTTAAGTCTGGTATGCTGAAAATTCTGAAATGTTTTGGTTCCACCACACTAAGCCACTGGATGTGTGTCAGGGCTACGACGCCCTGACATAGAGGTCAATACTTGCCCTTCCACTGAACTTTTCATCAGTAAACAACAGATAAAGAGGACTTATGGAATGTGTAATGTATGATATGATTGGTAATTGTAATGGTGTGATGGTCTGTACATTACCTTGTATGGACATGGCTTATGAGAGGTGAGCCAGCCTATTTAAGGGCAGCTTAACTGAGTTCTGAGATCTGTCAGTGTAGTGTATGCTGTATATTCAATAACAAGTTAGACTAACCAATTTCCTAGTTACGACATCGAGCTCTAGCTGAGGAAGTTAATGCTTGGTGGTGGGACAGATGACGCTACAAGCCTAACATCTTGTGGCAGTGGTCACTTCGAACAACACTAGAGGTCAACTCAGCTATGGAAGACTACAATCAAAGAGATATTACCTGGACTACCCCTAGTGTGGAAGAAGAAGTCTGCATCCCAGCAGACAGAGGGAGAGGTAGCAGATGATGAAGCATCTTCACAAGTTGCTGCCTAACAGACAGCAGACCAGATGATCACAACACTGATGAACATGATACTGCAGCAGCAACAGATGAAAAGCGAATGCTGTGATCACTTGAGGCTGAATGTCACAAAGAGTGCAATGAAGTGAGGTATGCCAGAGAGAGGATATGAAATTTCTGGAGGAGAAGCTCAAGCTAAAGGATTTGTGTCATCATCGAATCCATAGAAGACAGTCTTGAAACCCAGGCTCCAGCCAGCCAAACTCAAGACTATCAGTGGAGATGGCTCCCTGAATGATAAGTTTCAATGCTTCGAGCAGCATATGCAGACATACAAAATTTCAGATACTGCACCTCCACCCTTGCTGACAGGGGATGCACTAGCAGAATTTACAGCTGTACCCAGGGATGAGTCAAGGAAATACACCGAGGTAAGGGGAACCCTGCTGCAGAGGAGTGGGCTGCCACCTCAGATATACCTATCTACAGTAGTGGCTAGATGCAACAAGACAAGCAGAAGAGACACCAGCTCAGACATTGGCCAGATTCATGGACCAACACAGGAAGGCACTGAGGCAATATATGATGGTCAAAAAAAGTCGGGAAAACTTGCACAGGGAGCTCTTCATCCATTCTCAGCCAACCCACATTGGTACATGTGTGCAAGGATTTAGGCCATTGTCAGTCAAAGAGAGAGTCAAGCTGATCGACCAGTACATCTGGGATAGACATCTGGACTACATGGTGTTGGACAAGGCAAGAGGATGGAAAATAGATCTGGAGGCACAGGATGTTGACCCGACTGGCCAGACAGAGAGGTTGAGGAAATGAAGAAGGAACCACCTCGGGATGATCGCCCTATGTCCGCTACCTGGATGGGATGAAGCAGGTCTTTCAGACAGGGAAGGATAGTCAACTACTACGATGACACCAAGGACCTAATGTGCTTCCACTGCAAGGAGTAGGGTTAGCTCTCCAAGTCATGCCTGAAGAAGGTCCACCTGGTAATGGCAATAGCTGGTGGCAAGTCTTACTATGCAGAGAGGATGGTTAACAGAAGGAAGGCATGAGGACTTTGGAGTGCAGCACACTCACGTCAATGCAAGCCTTGTCGCTGAGATAGCTAAGACAGAATGTGTACTGGCAATTGAAGGAGTGAACAAGATCCGGACAAAGCACCCCCTTGAAAATGTACAGATGGACGTTGGAGGGGAGAAGTTTCAGGCAACAGTGGCCTTGACAGACAGCATCAATGACGACACACTCTTGGGGATTGAACTGAGTATCTTTGAATGACTAATGAGAGAGACGATGGATGCAAAACAGGCAGAGGTACTTGCATTGCAGATTTGACAACAGTACCAAGCAGAGAAGGACCAGCAAAAGAATGATGACCAGAAGTCCAGAGAGTCTGGGGCGGACTCCACAGCAGTGGATGTGTTGGTTGATTTAGATAATGATATTTCACATGTCCCAAACAGGTGATCAGAGCACAGAAGTGGGCAGACACTGGAGCAGCTGCTACAGGTATTGTGTTGGGGAGAATTCAGTAGATGTCCCAGACTGGGTTGTTCCATCAGACACCTATGGCGTCAAATCAATGGAAGCAGAGGACTCAGCAAATGGAGACGTGACAAAAACATCAGGGCTGCATGAATTCAGGGTAGAACAGGAGATGGAGCAATTCTTGACCAAGCAGTGGCCACTGTCAAACCACCACACTCCCTCCTCTTTACCGAAGTTGGAAACCTGTACCACAGAAGTGGGGACTAGTTGGGCAACAATGTTAACCAACCAGAGTGCAGGCAAGACCAAGCCATCAGAGTGGCTCACTCCATCCCCATGGCAGGACACTTGGGTAGGTGAGCTACTGAGTACAGATTGCAGAACTGTTTCTACTGGCTGGGCTTGGGCAAGAACGTGAAGGAGGCATATCGAAGTTGGGGGCATGTCAGTGAGTGGCAAAGAAAGTGCATCCCAGGGCACACTCATCCCATTGCCAATCCTCTCAGAGATTTACCAGGGTGGCAATCGATCATTAAACAGACATTCTAATGATGATAGGTTATGCTATCATAAGGGAACACTGATAAAGAAACAATTTGTAATTCTAAAACAAGTTTGTTGCAATAGCAATGCATGGTAATAATGCATGGTAATAGATAAGTGTTATAGTTACTTTTCCACACAGCACTTGTGTTCGTGTGTGCTTGTTGTGCGTGTGGTATGTGTTTGTCTGAGTGCTCGTGATGTGTGTGTGTGCTTGTGATGTGTTAGTGTGTGTGCTTGTGAAGTGTTTGTGTGATAAGTGTTTGGGCGTGTGTGTTCTTGTGATGTGTTTATATGTGTGCTTGTGATGTGCGTGTGCTTGTGATATATATTTGTGTGTGTGTGTATCAGTGTGTGTGCATGCACTGTATGATTTCTATGTGGGCCATCTAACTTGTGTGTGTGCAGGTGGTAATACTTTTGTGAAAGGGACGGCTTCTTTAGAAGGTCGGGGAATTCTTTCCTGTTGGTACGTATTGTTCCACTACCATAGATACCACTCGGTTTTAATTACACCAATCATTGTAGTAGATGTTGACATTTTTGTGTTGGAGATACTGGGTACGGTGTTTGACTCTACCTGGGCCCAAGCTCTCTTCCACTCTACCCTCCTTCTTTCCAGTATAGATACCAAATTCAACAAAATATCCATTAAATCTACAGCCAGCACTCAACCTTGTTGCTGTCATCATTACTATAAGAATTTAACCAAACTACTGGACCTTCATCATGTAGTACCACTAAAACCTATCTATTATTCCATCACATGTCCTAGAAAACTCATTCAGATGGATGACAAAACACAGATCAATGTAAGGTGTGTACAACATCCATATTAGCAACCACAATATAATATTCTAGTGTACAATTAATTTGCAAAACTTACGCTGCATAGGAGAATCAATTATGTGTGATGGTTGATGGGCTCCTGTGAATGAGAGTAAGAAGGGAAGCAGACAGGAAGATGGTTATATCAGCAAAAACAACAAAAATGAATAAACTGAACTGAGAAGTGTTTGGGATGTCTTTTGCTGGTTTCTCTAGCAATGATTTTATCAGCTAGGTTGTAAACGACATTGATTCAATCCTAGTGAATCTTTGTGTTCCATTGTAGATAAGTGTTTATGATGCTTTCTGGGGTAAGGTCACAGTAGCAGCTACAAATTAACTATTCAATTAAAGGGAAGTTTCCTAAGGCATGAATTATATTACTTCAACTAAGTCAACAGTGGATGTGGCCTCACATATATATACGAAGTTTAAGCTACACCATTAACTAACTTAGAAAAAATTAATGGCATATGAGTATTTCTAATGGAAATCAATGTGCAGATGATCGTTCTGCTGCTCAACTGTAACATAGATTTCCACACACACCAAAACCTGCATATGTGTTCCACCCATACATACCACCTTAAAAACTTGACCTATATTTTAAAATGACGGCAAAAAACGAAGTTTATATTTCAGATAAAACTCACTTTAACAATTTTAATGGTGTCTGTAACTAATTTTTCCCCCAAAGCACTTCATGTGTGTCTTGAATCCTTCATGAAGGTAGTAAACAGAGTAGCAAACAGAGAGCCAAAAAGTGTACCCATGGATCTTCATGTTCAAGATCTTGTGAAGTATTCTGATGATGAAATTATGATGAATAGACACATTGAACACAAGGTACATGTGGGGTAAAAGTAGATAGAAACATAGATAGATTGATACAAGATCTTGAAGATGAAGATTCACGTACACTTTTTTGGCTCTCTGTTTACTATATACCTTCATGAAGGTCAAGCCTATATAGGGAGTGTTACTGCACCCCCCAATATACTAGATGCGATACCAGGAGTACTTTCAAGCTGGTGAGGCTGCCAGTGGCCTCGAAATACACAATCCACAAACAAACATAGCTATCCATCATGGCTACTGATTACAAAATATTCTTTAGAATGAAGCCATCTAACAAAATATCCTGATGTTTGTGAGGATTTTTTAATATTATCCACAATCAAACTGGTGACCGTGAGTACCAAGTGAACAGGAGGGGTGAAAAATGAGAAAGAAGGAGGGAGGAAGGGGAAGTGAGTGATTCTATTTGGTATTGAACTAGGGACCTTGAGTACCAAACCAAGCAGGCAAATGGACAAACCCACAGAATTTCACTTATAGATATAATAGTAAAGTGAGATTCCCTCTCTGTTGAGGGAGTACTTTCAAGGTGTGGCAAATGGTACGTAACACAGCCTACATATAGAGCATTTACAGACATAGCTTCCATTATGATGTTTTCCTGTCAAAGCTGTCCCACTGAAGTTTCTGATGTTGGTGGATAAAAAGAATTGAAAAGTGAATGACTGGGAACCTTGAAATAGAATAGGGGAATGTGTATTAGATTCCATCCAGTATTGAAACGTAGGCCCTTGAGTAGCAAGTAAACAGGGTTGAGGGGGGGGGGGGGGGGGGGAGGTGGTAAGAAAGTGGATAAAAAGTGGATAAAAAAGTGAAGAATGATCAACTGAGATAGAACACTTGAGTACAAAATGAATGGGGAGAAAAGAAAGGGGAAAAGTGGGAGAAAAAATTGAAGAAAGATTGTGCCCAGAATCGAACTGGTGACCTTGAATACCAGACAAACAAAACTAGAGAATTTGCCCAGATATACAGCACTGTTCATCGCTTTTTGAGGAGCTAATTTTTTTTTGTTGTGGACTTCATCCTAAATGTGAAAATTATGCCCTCCAATTATTTGGTACAGTAATAAGGTCTGGTATGTGGCTACATAACCTCAATAATTATCTGAATCAATTTGATTACAACACTTGTGAAAACTTTAGCTCCTCGAAACACAAGTACTATATGGCATGTATATATGTAGTGTAAAAGCTCTACATGGTAGTTATGCATCATAGTTACCTATGCTCAATAATAGTTCTAATGATTGGTTATAGACTGTTTGAGCATACAAATCAGCTAGTTCAAAATTCAAATTATTACAACAGTACTCTCCAGGGCTAGATATAGGGGCCAGGGATGGATTTTTCCCCCCTCCCTAGCCACACCTATTTCAATCGTGCATTGGCAGTACTGCATACTCATTATCATTATGAATGCTGTCTATATGTTATAGCCACTTCTATAGAGCTGTGCCATACTATATACCTTGGTTGTTTTTTCACTAATTGCCTACCATAGCATCTGTCAAGACCATCCTCCCTTCTTTCTCCCACCAACCTTCCCTCCTGCCACCCCACTCCCGCAGCCCCCACCCCCCAACCCACCCCAAAATCTTAATTTAAAAAAATTAAAAAAACCTAGAAAATGTAATGCTCATAGTCCACAGAAGCTGACTTTTCAATTGCTACACGCATTATCAACCACTGGTTAATGAAATTACTCATGAATTTCCCAGGAACACATGATTGAGTAATTTTATGGTCTCCCATTACAGCTAGTGAGTGAATAAAATGAAGTATGTGGAAGCAATTAAGGATGCATGATTAATAATGTGCTCAATGGAGGGCAACTATCTAGACCACGACTACTTAGTACAACAGATATCAAATTCTAGCTGCCACAGTAATTACAACTAGAGTTATACCTGGAACCATTAGTAAAACTACTAGCTAGCTATATCAGCCAGCAAACTATCTATAGAACCCTGTCTCCAGGTATTATTCTTCACCTTGATAACAATTTAGCAGAGACCAGTCCCACAAGCATGGGAAGATCCTCATATCCCCAATGAGTTTTTCCTCATCTATACAGTAAATGAATCAGTGCTAGATTCTAGTACTGTCTTATGCAACACATGGATACAAGAATTGTAGTTTTGTGTTTTATATATTTTGTTGCAAGTTGTAGCAGTCTTTTAGTTTCCATCTCACAATATCTTTGCAGCATTATGCACATGCAATGCATTACCTTAGACAAATTCTATGACATTGTACAGTAACAACTGGTGTACTAAATATACCTCACCTCATTTTAAATGACAAAATAAAAGGAGTGAAGATCAGCTCAGCAAAAATTATAGCAGTAGTGACAGCAATCACCACTAAAACAATAAAGTACAAATATATAAATATATATCATCTTATAATTAATGCAAAATGATTGCGCACGTGTGTGGGCGAATGTGTGAGTGAAATGTGTGTGTGTGTGTGTGTGTATGCATGTGTGGTTTGTGTATGCTTGTGGTGTGTGTGTGTAAGCATAATATGGTGTGTATTATGTGTGTGTGTGTGCATGTACGGTCTGCTTGTGTTGTGTTGTGTTGTGTTGTGTTATGTGTGATGGGTGTATGTGTGTTTTAGCTTATAACTTAATTATGGATGTATCTGAGTGACTGATGTTGCTGGGTGTGTCTGAGTGACTGATGTTGCTGGATGTGTCTGAGTGACTGATGTTGCTGGATGTCTCTGAGTGACTGATGTTGCTGGGTGTGTTAATTATTAAAAGGGGTGACAACTGCATTTTTTAAAAAAAATTTAAAGATTTCGCAAACTTCATGGAATGGACTTAATATATAGCTCAAAAGATAGGTCTCTCTGTGTGCTCTCTTTTGATACTAAAATATGTTTCATAGATATAACTATAGGTAAGTTACTAGACCCTAAAGCGGAGGGACCTCAACCTCTGCCAAAACCATACAATGACCGTTTTGAATAGGCGTTAAAAATTTATTAACTGGTCGGACACATGTGTGCAAAATTGAAGGCGTTGATTGTCAACGCCCTCAATTTTCCAACCGCGAGCTTGACCAGGTAATAAAATTTTAACGACGGTCATTGTATGCGCTAGCGCTTCCTCTAGCCACTCGTAATTTTTTTTGCACTTCGCAACTCCGAGTGGTTTTGGCGGAGGTTGAGGCGATTCAGGTTTTTGAGGTCACTCCGCTTTAGGGTCTAGTAACTAGCCTATAGTTATACCTATGAAACATATTTTAGTATAAAAAGAGAGCACACAGAGAGACCTATCTTTTAAGCTATATATCAAGTCTATACCATAAAGTTTGCAGAATCTACGGAGCTCTAATGTGTTCAAAGCAGCTGCATGCTTTAGATCACCAGATCACCAGCTGTTTTAGTTGCTTTGCTGCTGAAAATCTGAACCACCACCTCAGAAGAAAAAAAGAATCTGCAAGTGGGAAGATGAATGGACATGCTACAACATGTCATCAAGTAGAAAGGGACCAAGTTATGCCCACTGCAAATCTGTGCAATCAATCTCTTAGTGGGTGGTGGAGGAATGGATTATGTGAAGTGAAGCGACATATGGAGAGTAAATGCCATAAAGATGGTGCCAAAGCTTTCACAAATCAAGCTACAATGACATCCTTGCTATCTCAAAAGAAGCAGTCACTTAATGAGCAGGTTACAATTTTCATAGCAGAGCATAACTTAGCATTTTCTGATGGAGACCACTTCACAAAACTGTGTAAAAATATGTTCCCAGATAGTAAAATAGTTGAAGGGTTTGCTTGTGGAGCAACAAAGACACAAGCCATCATTAAATATGCTCTTGCTCCTGCACTCAATGAAAATGTAATCGAAGCCTGTGCATCATCTCCTTTCAGTATCCTTTGCGATGGGGGCAATGATCAAGATGTACGGAAATATTTCGCTATAACGGTAAGATTATTGCACACTCTGCTGCTATCTCACAATTCTTAGAAATGCCAGTTTGCTACTGCACAAACTATGTTTGATGCTTTATCAAAGTAATTAGAATGTCATAAAATCCCATGGTCTAATGTGATTGGCTATACATCAGATACAGCTTCTGTAATGGTTGGGAAAAATAATTCTGTCCTGAGCAGATTTAAGGAAAAACAACCAAAAACTATTCACTCTTGGTTGCACTAGCCATCTTGCTGCTCTATGTGCTATATACCGCAGGCTTAAAAAAACTTACAGTATCTGTGGACAGCCTTCTCATAGACATCACTTCAAATACTCTGCAAAAAGATGGGCTGAATACTCTGAAATAGAAGCCGACTTTAAAGATATCAAACCACTAAGCATTGTAACACACGCTGGCTAAGTTTGGAGTGCTGCATTAAGCGGCTTATTGATAAATGGCCTGCTCTTTATCCTTATTTTGATCTTGAAGCCAAAAGTACAGCAGCCAATGAGAACATACATCGAATTAACAAACTGTTAAAGGACCCGTTGGTAAAACTTTTTTGCCACTTTGTATCATTCGCTTTAAAGCCTCTCAACAAGTTTACTGTTGCCTTGCAAACAAGTGCAAGCCATATTGGCTCACTTCAATCAGACATACGTGTCATGCTTCAAGGATACATGGGTAACTTTATCAAACCTAAAGTTATAAACAATAGTGCTGGTGATCATGATATCACTAAGATCAAATATTTTGAGCAACAAAATCAAGTTGAAAATGATGAACTTGGTATTGGTACATCTACAAGGCTTCTTTTGTACAAACTTGAAGATGAAGTTGCTAGAACATCAGTTGAGCATAAATTTTTCTCCTGTGTTCGTGCTATGAAACAAGTGTAAAAAAAATGCTCGATCAGTTTCCTTTTGAAGATAAAGTCATCAAAGAACTAGCATTTCTTGACCCACGCAATCGCACAAAAAAATCTACCAGTGGTATTATCAATCTAGCAACTCGATTTACATCATTTTCTACAGATGACATGGATACACTCACTATTGAATTTCAAGATTTTCGAGCATGCTCTGATAGTCAACTTCCAACATTTAGTCCCAGTAAAGAAAACAGCAAGGCCACTGATTATTTTTGGGCTGCTATGTTTGAAGTGTCTGACCATGAAAGTCACAGATTTGGTGTGCTTGCTAAAAGGGTCTTGGTACTTCCACATTCCAATGCTGATCCGGAAAGGCTTTTCAGCATGGTTAGAAAATTGTAACTGACGAAAGAGTGTCCTTGGATCCTTCAACAGTTTGTGATTTACTCAGTGCCAAAATCAACAACAGCAAACCTTGTTTTGACAGTAGCCATCTTCTTTCTGCTGATTTCCTTCATCAGTAAAGACTGCAACTTGCAGAAGCTTAACAAAAACTACCACGCAGTCTCAGTCTGAATAATTTGAGTCTGGCAGTGACTAACCTTGCATTTTTCATTAGCTAGTAAGTATATAGTAGCTAGCTAGTATTGTTGGTTTCAAATGTTATGTCAATCTTTTGCTCAGTAGCTATAATATACAGTATATACACTGTTTGTGGGAGGAGGTTTCCAGGGAAATGACTCATTGTTCAGGAAAAATTGGTCATATGTCCAGGGATTTAATCTGCCAAGGTTGGGAGGTCTGCACTGTGTAAAGAGAAACTAGGTGCTGTATAAAATATGAGAGCACTAGCAGAGAGAAAACTGACTGTCAGGAGTGAGAAATGGATGCCTGATTAGTTGTTGTCGGAGTAAGGAGCGGGCTAATAATTAAATCACGCCCCAAGTTCGAATTCACCACGCCCCAAGGCATTCGTATAAAATAGAGCAGCAGGTGAGCAGCGCTAGAGCACTTCATTGACAATTATTTGTGCAGTAACAGAAAAGCTGATAGCAGAAAGGTTATGGGTACAGTTGCGTTCATATTAACACTTCTGGCAATTGTGGCATCAGTTTATTCTACTAACGAATGCGGGAGTGTTCCTAAATCTGAAGCCGAGATTAGTTCTTATTATTCTACTGTAGCATGTGAACGTAAGTATATTATTTGGAGTTAAAAAACAACGTTGTGCACTGAAAGTAGAGAATGACTGGAGTGTAGCTATATCAAGAAGTTATTTATTATTAGGAAAACACACCAGTGAAGGTGCAATGATTACATTACAATATGAGAGATAGAAGATGATCAATAACAACAAATGGAGTGTATCATGGACTTAATGGAGAGAGATTGAGAACGAAACATGCACAAATAACGAACAGTATCAGCACAGTTGACATCTTGAATATAATAATGTTTGTAATATCGAGAATAATTCAAAATGTTATAACCAAGTGTGGTGTAGACTTTATTGTGACAATAATCATACATGTGTCTGATGAGAGACGAATCTGATTTGCTAGCTCGTTTAATAAAATGAAACAACCTCTTGAATAAACGGTTAATACACTGCAACTTGATGTACAATCGATTATCCTGGTGTGTGCCCCTCTCGGTAGGTTCCAAATTTTTCTCAGGATGTTGTTGAACGTGATCTCTAATGACCCCAACTGCTTAAAACTAAGATTCCAAGTGACTGCTCCAAGAGAGTGACATACAGTATGTCTCGAACAATAAGGTTTTGATGACAGGACTGCAGGGAGAAAACGTCTGAAGAACACAGTTAGCTTTCCGATACAAGACCTTGATTGCATTAGAAATATCATCAGAATCACTCAAATTGCTGGTCAGAGTGTGACCTAAATAGGTAACATAGTTGCTGAAGGATAGCAGATCACCTAAGAAATGCACAGAACCAGCAGAGCAAGCAGTCAGTTGAGAGCCAGTGAAACAAAGTAGCTGAGTTTTGGCAGTATTGAATTGTACAAGATACTCTTTAGAGAACTGTTCACAAATAGAGAACTGAATACGAAGTGCATTGAGGGAAGGAGCAAGCAAAACAATGTCATCTGCATAACAGAGCACTCCAACAAAGTAATGAGAGAAAAATGGCATCCAATACGAGCATGAGCTAACCTAGAAATGAGTATCCAAGCTAGTTCATTGAGACTATAATTAGCTACATTGTTCTTGCAGTGTGTATTTATTTGTTATTTTGTTCCTCACTTTAGTTATGTTGTAGTTCCAAACTCTAAATACAGAAGGAGATTTGTGAGTGTTGCAGTTTAACCCTTAGAACCCTATGCTCCCTAATATGTGTGTGCCTGCCACCCTGTGGTCCTGGAGAGAAAAAATTACTAAAAAGGGTGACATCTTCAAACTTTAATTTTTATTTTTTTAACCTGTGGTTACAACTTTAGAGCTCAGTAGATTCTGCAAACTTCATGATATGGACTTGATATATAGCTCAAAAGATAGGTCTCTCTGTGTGCTCTCTTTTGATACTAAAATATGTTTCATATGTATAACTATAGGCAAGTTACTAGACCCTAAAGTGGAGGGATCTCAAAAACCTGCATCCCAAAGTCCCCATCAGAATAACTCCAGATTGCTAAGTGCAAAAAAAAAAGAAATTGGTACGAATGGCTAGAGGGAGCCCTAGAGCATGCAATGACCTTTTTCATTAGGCGTTAAAAATAATTGAAGGCGTTGACACATCAACGCCTTCAATTTTCCACCCGCGCGCTCGACCAGGTAATACATTTTTAACGCCTAATGAAAAAGGTCATTGCATGCTCGAGAGCTTCCTCTAGCTACCATTTTTAATTTTTTTGCACTTCGCAACTCCGAGTGGTTTTGGCCGGCGGTTTTCGGGTGCAGGTTTTTTAGGGCCCTCCGCTTTAGGGTCTAGTAACTTGCCTATAGTTATATCTATGAAACATATTTTAGTATTAAAAGAGAGCACACAGAGAGACCTATCTTTTGAGCTATATATCAAGTCCATACCATGAAGTTTGCAGAATCTACTGAGCTCTAAAGTTGTAACCACAGGTTAAAAAAAAAATTTTTTTTTTAATGCAGATGTCCCCCCCCTGAAAGTTGATTATAATGCCACAAAAAAAAACAAAAAAAAATGGGGGGGAAAAAAAGGGGAAAAAAGCCGAAAAACCGGCCGCTCGGGTATATACCACCTAGGTATCGGCCGAAAAACCGGCCACTCGGGGTCTAAGAGTTAAAACTCGAGCTAGTAGATAAACTTGAGAGATGTGTCAGAATCACCCAGGTTTAGAGTAATGTATATCGACAATTTAGAAATTGAGGCCTTTGCTTGCAAACTGTGTTCGGAAATGTTGAGAAGCTCAGGAACCAAGTTATTATAGTGCCACTGGTTGAAATGATGTGGACAGTTAACCAATCTCTCCAGACTATAAATTGTTTGGACTATAGATTAGTCTGTTAACTTTGCTCAGGTGTTTTGGGGGGTTTAATTCAAGTGTGTATTATTAATTATATATCTGATCTGATCATATGGAAGGTCAGCTGATTCATGATAGGGAGTTCCCATGTGTACAATATAGGTCCATTTCAGAGAACACACCTCAACATTTACCATGACAACTTGCTCAGAAAATGGGGGCAGCTTAATGCTCTCTTTGATGTATACTCTACCAGCTTGGGTCATGACTTCTGATATAATGAAATAAGGCCAATATTTAACTGGGACTTTCCTAAATTAACTGTTATACTGCTTTCTCATAAAATCCGGGCTAATATGACTTATGCAGTTAGGGGGTCCACCACTACAACATCAGTTTGTAACCACATCCTTTGAGAGTGAGAGCAACACACGAATCAATTGTTATATTGTGTTTTCTCGGTGAAATCATTGCCTAATATGGCTTCTGTAATTAGGGGACTCACCACTACAACATCAGTTTGTAACAACACCCTTTGAGAGTGAGATCGACACATGCATGACCATGGACTTGTAACAGAGTGCCATTGACTTCTACCAGTGGATCGGCCCAGGGTCGCAGGTCCACTCTTTATGTCCCTGTGTTCTCACTCTCCCATGCATCTTTCCGCATTAGAGTAACTGCAGCTCCTGTATAACCACCATGATGTGGCAGAGCCATTAACGAAACCGTCCACATGAAAACCGCCTGTAGGGGTTACTACAGATATAGTTAGATTACTAGGTGTGTGAGTCATATACTATTTCTACCCTCCTGCACTTGACTCCTCATGGGGATGTCTAGTTTTCCAAGCTCCAGCTTCTTGGGGGAGCGGCACTGTCTTAGTGCCCTTTCTTGCCACCTTTCCAACAGCTTAGGTTCTTTGCTTGCTCCAGAAGAAGCCCCTTTTCCTCCACTGTTTCCCCTCTGACTCTGTTGGGAAGTTCCTGCTTATCTTCCCCTTGGACTTTCTGTTTCTGTGCTCACCCAAGAACACTCAAACTTATCAAATCTGTCAACTAACTGCTCAAACATAGCAGATAGCTTATCGTTTGACACACTTACTGCCCCAATGCTGGCCTGCTAATTCTCTTTAGGTGGCACCTCTAAGATGGATAGTCATTCTGGGATTGAGGTAAGACTGGAGCTCCAAGGTAGCTTCATCGAACATCTTAGGGATCCTTTTCTTGACTCCAAATGCAACTTGTGCATTCTCGATCTGACCCAAGTAAGCGATCAGGGCCAGTCTTTCCCTAGCTGCCACTTCGAGCTCAGGGTTTGCCTTGTCAGCGAGTATCCTGAGATTGTCAGCGAGATCCGCCAAACTCTCAGCCTTCTTTGATCTGCATTTAGGCCTGGAACCTTGTCTTTCAAGTGGTGGGCTCAATCCTCTCCCTCAGAGCATTTGTAGAAACATTGAAGCTGTCTCTGGTAGCCTCGGGTAGATGTTGCAATGTGATTTGAGTACGAGAGGTCAACCGAACTATCAGTTTGTTGGCATCCTCCCACTCATTCACCGATGCGACATTGAGAAAATGATACCACCACTGCATTCAACTGCCCTCTCCATTGTAGGGCTCAGGTAGAACCAAGGGTCTAACTGCCATTCTTCTTTACACAGATGAATCCTGCCAACTATGCCTATCTAGTAATGGCTGATTCCCAAAGGGGAAGTAAGATCTCCTGTTCGGTCGACAAGAGCTGTAATCACAGATAGAATTTTAGATTATATCAATCTCTCTTTAGAAAAACAGCGCGCACACTTATATACATCTACAAATTACACGGTTAAGTCTAAGATAGAAGAAATGATCTAATAACCTGGATACACAATATACAGACACATATCAAACCATACCATAATTAGTTCAATGTTCAAAGTACAGCCAAAAGAAGACTACTCTCTAGGCAAATAGCGCACTGTTTATATCTTGGAGTTAACCCCCCCCCCCCCCCCCCCAAAATATTCCTCCTTCCAAAAGTCCTGAAACAAACCCTTATTGTGCTAGTGATATAAATTGTATCTGTGAACCGAACAATGTACACACATAATTATATACACAAGTGTGTATGTATATACATATAACAAGGAAAGTATACAGCAATATATGTTAATAGTACCTTTTAGGTTATGCAAGATCAACCTGGTTATTGTGCCATTCTGCGCCATTCTGTAATATTATAATTGTACCAAGTTGGAAATGGGATATCAATCATTGTGTCCAGCCATTGAAGCTTTCAAGTCCTTCAGGTCAGGTGGTTCAGGTATTACTTTTCTCATGTGCTGGATTTTGGTCCAGCAAGAATGTGGTGATTCACCAACTCACCTTTGTCTTGGGTTTGGTTTCTATCTGTAGAAGTGTTTGGGCTTGTGCCATATTAAGTTATCCTTGCATTTGAGTTGAATGGATTCTCATAAACTAAACTAGGTAGCTAAATCACGCTGAACTTGTCTTACCAGGAGAAGTCTATCCCCTTTATAGGGACTGATCAATCCAGTCCCATAACGTAATAATTAGGCCTGTCACAATATTGTCTGACCAATCATCTCCCTAGCTATCTAGTTGCATGTATATGCATACCTTGACCAATAATTCACCCTAGCTGAGTGCGGTGTGTTGCTTAGATAGTTATCCATTCCTGAGGGCAGGCTCTCAGTCATCATGGCTGATCTCCCTTACTTTATATTTAGCTATAATTCTGTGAAGAAATGCAATTTGCTCATGGCTTCTATCTCTACTCTGTACAAGTGAACCATTAACCTTGCATTTTTTATTACTATTTTAGTGTATATGGTTTGCAGTGCTTATCTTTACATTGAAACAATAGATGATAATAATCAAGTGAAAACAATCAACAAAGCTTACCTGATAGAGCCCTCAAATTAAAGAAGACACTCAAGACTTGCTATTACTTCATCGCATGAGTTTTAGAAAGTCCTAATCAATAAATCACTAACTTACCTTCCAAGAGTCCATGATTCCCTTCAATGTCCTGGGTATCTCTCCTTGCTAGCATATATCTAAGGGAATACTGCTGCATAAGCTAAAATAAAGTCCTATATAAGAATTTTTTCTTCTTATTGTGCTAGGCCAGAACCTGTAGATGTAGGAACCAATATAGAAGATTAGTTTAGCACTCCCTGGAAGTTTCCTTCAATCCAACATTGCCTTAAGTTTGCATATGGAACTGCTGCCATGGGTGTCTAGGGAGATTCATGGATAACTCGACAAACACTGATCATAGTAGACTTGTGAATTTATAGTTTGCCTTATTGTGAGGCAGGCCACCATGGAGCATGTCAGCCTTTTTGATGGCATAGAGAAGCAAGTGATCAAGCTGCAGCTGCAAACAAATAATAATCTTGTTAAAAGTCTAGATAGGTTGGTGATTGCAAGAGACCCCACAATTGCTAACAAAGAATCTCATAGAGTACGTGTACTGCACAATTTTTTAAGTTCAGACAGGTAATTTGACTATTAATAACTACTTTTCAAGATATATATGGGCATCATGCAACAGCTTGTTTAGCTGTAGCAATGATGATTATTACACACTGGCTTTGATGGATTACAGGTACTGAAACGATAACTTTTGAACGAGACCTGACTCTGAGTGTTGACTGCAATGGTACTGCTAGAGTAATGTTGGATCGTATGAGAAGTATAGATGGTTCAAGCCGTTCATCTGCAGATATATTTATTCTGTGCTCTTTGTCAAGTGGCACTTGCAACGTTCAGGTAAAGTATACTACTATAGATGTGATTTAATAGTGTAAAAGCTGTTTTTAATGTATAGATAGCCAGAAGTGCTAATAGGTGCAAACTCATGCATTATACACAAATACATAGGCATAATATCATATGAGCTAAACACTGTGCATATTCTGTAATACTTTACTTCCGCTTTATTATTTATCTTTAAATCAGCTGTTTGGTTTTGAAGGAAATGTTTCAACCAAAATAATTCAGTCTTCATCAGGACAAATTTTAATATGCACTGATGAAGACCAAATAATTTGATGCAGACAGAAGTATTTCGGTTGAAACAATGGCTTCAAAACCCAAAAGCTAATTTAAAGATAAATCTTAAAGGATTTTACGATGTCAGCTGAGAGTAATCACTCAAACATTAATTCATGTTTGACAGAGTGAGTTTAAAGATGATAAAATGGCTGACAATCACAAATACTATCTCTTCCCCTGACTGTGGCTGGCCTTCTGTGGAAAATAACTGCACAGGTACCTATGCTTACCTGGCATTGCTCTGAGTCCCTTCACTCTTGAGAAAGGTGGCACTCCTCGATTTCTTTCTATTCATTTTGTTCTAATGCAATATGGCAACAAGCTAATTCTTAGACGAAACTTCAGCTTATTACCTTTTTGAATTTGTATTCTAATGATATGAACAGTTTATAAACTAAAATATATCTGTATATAAATGCTATGCTTTAAAAAAATTTTTTTTTTATAGAATAAGTATTATCAAGCAGATATCTATACTAAGCACCGCTTTTAAAGTTGCTAGCTTCTTTTTAAGTGTTGGTCATAATTGTGTTTCCTCCTGCTTGACAGTCAGTGCTTATTTTATTTCTGGAGAGTATATAGATAGTGCATGCACAACCATCTCCGTGCTGTGCCACTTGCCTAGTATATATACTCCGCAATAAGATTGATTGTAACTGCATATGGGGATTGCTTGTTGAGTGGCTCTATATTCAATGCCCTTTCCGATTTCTGCGAAGAGAACCCAGCTTAACGACTTAATTTTACAGCATATAATAAAGCCACATATGGCATGAAGCAAGTGCATAAGGACTTCACTAACACTGATGATGTTGAACTGACAGGAGATCATCTACATTTATACAGTTGTTTTACCATAACCACTCGTTCCCCAGACCCACCAATACTGACCAAAAGAAAAATCTTTTGGGAGCAAGTCCAAACCCCAAATCCAATTATGGCTTGTTTCGTGGCTGAGGTCATCAAGACACTAATTTCTTTTTTATTTCGTTTTGTTGTGGTTTTAGGTGTGTAATTAACAACATCCTATTTAGTGTACTTGTCTCGCGATTTTTGAAAATCAATTTGTAATAAGATAGCTAACTAGCTATATCTACCAGCATGCACATAGTGTTTGGGAACACGAGCACTGCAATTGGCAACAAAGATTAAATTAATGCTAGCCTCTCTTGGGAAAATAATGTGGAAAAAATTACCACTTACCTAGAGAGAATACAGCTAACAACATTGCAGATGCTAAGAAACCAGCTGTCCTACTCAGTTGCATAGGTGGCAAGACCTACGACATCTTGAAGAACCTTCTCACACCAGAAAAACAGCCACAAATGACTTTACCAAAACTGAGCACTACTTTGATGGCACACTACGATCCAAAGCAATCTGTCATTGCTCAGATGCAATTTTCACAAATGCCAACATTCAGAAGAATTATTAGAAGATACTATCGCAGAACTCCGGAGGCTCACTATTTTCTGTGATTTTGAAGATGGACACACTGACACACCAATTATTTAGTGGACTGAAAAATGAAGCCATACTTAAGAGGCTAATTTTTGAGAATAAATTAACTCTCAAGAAAGCAGTGGATTTTGTGGTGTCTGCAGAGGCAACAAAAATGCAAAAAGCTTTACTGGCATTGAGTTCCAAGGGATTAGGAATGTTACCTCAGACAAATGCTGGCATTGTGGAAGAACCAACATCCCGCGAGTGAGTGCAGGTTCAAATCAGCCAAATGTCATAATTGTGGCAAACAAGGGCACATTTGTACAGTATGCAGACAGCCAAGGATATCCAGAAGGGATACTGACACTGGAAATACAAGTAGTAGCAAATGTACATAATTATCACCAGTAAAATTTCAGTACATCACCTCAGAAAGGTCCTTGAACTCTAAAACTAGTGATGGAGAGAAGTATGAGAATCAAGAGCAAGAGGAATTGCCACTCTTCAGAATTTTTGACGAGGCTTCAAAACCAATAATGGTTGGTATCATCCCATTGAAGTTGACACGATGCAAGAGAGCCAAAGGTTACCCACTCATAAGAGGAAAGAATAGTACAGAGATGGAACATTAAACTTGCCTGATGCGGTTGCTGTACTAGGCACAACAACGGCCGCCAGCAGGGCTTTCGTTTAATATTTCACTTTTCTCTTCCTGTCAGGGACCATATCCCCTGACTAAGGACCACACCTCCACTGGCCTGGATTAACACCATAGACTTATCTTGGAATCACTAGATCACATGCACACACAATCTTTGGGCAATAGATAGTGTAATCATAATTATTAGGCAATAGTAAGAACTCAGAATACTCTATTTAGTTATTTATGTGATGGGGGGTCTTAATGAAGTCCATAACTGAAAGTGGATCACCTTGATAGACACCCATCTTAAGAGGGGTGCTTGGGGTACACCAGTACTATGTTAGCATATAGAGGGGAGTGAACAAGGACTCAAGCATGGCACATTAGTGTAGCTGCTGATTGGTGCATGTAACAGAACTCAAGGGTGGCATGGGGGCATGTAGTGTTCAGAGCACACTGAATAAGGGATGCTACCATATGCATTGGCAGGGTTGAGGCATGACCCTTCTTACCTTCTTAACTTAGAAGAGCAAAGTTTGAGTGGTGCTCAGTGCACTGATGTTGCTATCATCTGATCAGTCAAGGCAGTCAAATTACAGGTCAAGAGTCAATAATTTGATGTCTAGGCAATCTGTATGAAATTTGTGGTGTTTGCTAAGCTCTTTCCAATGAGCATGATGGCAGCTATCCTGTATTTTAGATGTGGACCAGCAGCACTTGAATAAGTTAAGTTGGTACGATTGAGGAACAGTTGATATGGAATCCTTCTAAAGGAGAGGTGACTAAGTGTGCTTTATGACTGCCAAAATCTCCTCTGAAGAGATACAGTGGCATCCTTGAGTCTAAGTGGGATAGACATCCAGTCTAGCCTTTCCAAGGGCCAATGGAATGACTACTTGTATGTGTAGCTGAATAATTGGAAATCAGGTACGAACCTGCTAGCCACATTTCAATCCAGAAGCCAGCAAGAAAACTTACATAAATATTTATGACAATGATCTCTAGTGTCTTCTTTACTAAGATCTTCTTGGACAGATAATGGAGTAGTCCTCTTCTTCCTCTTACACTTGCCAAGGCATACTCCTAGACCTTTGAAGACCACTACAAGATGAGAGATTTTTTGCCTTCATCAGGAATGGTAACCATTAAATCGGAAGAATCCCCCACCCCCCCCCCCCCCCCACCCCCCCATCCCCCCCAAAAAGTCATTATTAACTTGTCTGAAAAATACTCTGTGTAACCTAGATAGGTTTACACAAGATGAGAAGCTAGATGCACCATGACTAGTTTTATACTCGAAGACTTATTTTAATCAATCTCAAAAGTTTCAGTAGTTTATATTATTATTGTTGTTGTTGTTTATTGTGCACTTGCAGAGATTATATTTATCATCAACTGAAAGTGACAAAGGTGTTGAAGTGCCAAAGACCTCTACTAGTTGCTTATTTTCCGCCTGTTTTCGGTACCCTGCAGTGGACCGATTTACCATAGTATATTACTATGTTAATGTAACTGAATGTAAGTCAACTTAAATTAAGTTGCATGAATCAATTAATGGAATATGTGAAACCTTAAGTCTATCTATAATAGTCACATGCAATGGCTTACTTCATGTCTAGTATATAGTTTTGTTAAGTTTGGCTGAAAATACTGCTTGGATCAGTATATATGTATAATTATGCTACTCCTGTGTACATCAGGTAAAGGAATCATGTCATCTATCTAAGTGTGTAATGATATTTCTATTCTTTGTGTCATCACAACCACATACCATGACTTAGTATTGCAAATATCTAGGTAAACTAATGAACAAAGTGAGATGCCAGTAGGGAACATGTACATAACTAATACTCTACCATGTCTAGCCTTTTAAAGGCTACACCTGTTCCCCTTGTTACAACCCTGTCTTTAATAATATTAATAATAATATTATAATAATAATAATAATAATAATAATAATAATAATAATAATAATAATAATAATAATAATAATAATAATAATAATAATAATAATAATAATAATAATAATAATAATAATAATAATAATAATAATAATAATAATAATAATAATAATAATAATAATAATAACTAGCCCTAGCCCTAGCCCTATTATTATTATTATTATTATTATTATTATTATTATTATTATTATTATTATTATTATTATTATTATTATTATTATTATTATTATTATTATTATTATTATTATTATTATTATTATTATTATTATTATTATTATTATTATTATTATTATTATTATTATTATTATTATTATTATTATTATTATTATTATTATTATTATTATTATTATTATTATTATTATTATTATTATTATTATTATTATTATTATTATTATTATTATTATTATTATTATTATTATTATTATTATTATTATTATTATTATTATTATTATTATTATTATTATTATTATTATTATTATTATTATTATTATTATTATTATTATTATTATTATTATTATTATTATTATTATTATTATTATTATTATTATTATTATTATTATTATTATTATTATTATTATTATTATTATTATTATTATTATTATTATTATTATTATTATTATTATTATTATTATTATTGTTATTTTTTTATTTTTTTAAATTTTTTTAATTTTATTATTATTATCATCATCATCATCATCATCATCATCATCATCATCATCATCATCATCATCATCATCATCATCATCATCATCATCATCACCATCATCATCATCATCAATAATAATATTATTATTATTATTATTATTATCATTATAGTATTATTATAGTATAATAAGTAACAATAACATAGTAACAATAACAACAGCAATAATACCAACAATAACAACAACAACAATAATAATAATAATAACAATAACAATAACAATAACAATAACAATAATAATAATTTTAATAATAACAACTCCTAAGTAGTATTTATGGCATGCCACTCCAAAACTATAGCTGAATGTCTTCATGGCCTATCAATCCAGTATGAGAGATCTAGCTTTCCCTAATTATAGGTAATTATAGCTCTGCCTACTTCTAGTACATGGCCATATTGATCCTTCACAAACACTTCTTTGTCAGGAACAGTTCTAGGCATGTGGAGTGTGCATGTTTTGTGAGCTTTTGTTAACAGAAATGTCTGCTATGACACACCATATCATAACTACTGTCCAGTTGGGAGTGAGGTTGGTGAAATGGTTATTGCAGAATCAGCATGAGATCAACTATATAGATATAAGATTGTGAGGTAGGTAGAGCTATAATAAGAGTGACTTATTTTTTTTATAGACCTTGATTGCTGGATTGAGGTGGCTACCCAAGTTAAAAAAATCTTGCAAGTTCTTACAAATAAAAAGTGTGATCCTGCAAAATCATACAGGATTACCCATTTGGTTTGTGACCATTTAAGATCTTGAATCAAAATCTAGTATTAAATAATCAAGATCAATCTTGTGGGATCTTCTCAAGAATCAGCTCGAAAGATTACACAAGAAATTCAAACCGTGATTATCCATTATCTTAGCTTGTGGAATCGTCGCAAGAATCGACTTTCAAGTGGACAAAAAAACTCAAAATTAAGGCAAATGATATCCTTTGCTTACTGGATAATTAGTTCCTCTTTTGCTTCACAAACCTTTGAATTATTTTTCTATTTTCCTGGTGATCTATGCTTATCTGAGTTTGCTACTTACGTTGCATACAACAACTTTTTCTATGCAATTTAGTTTCAGATGTATCAAGTGACATCATCAATTACAAGATAATGTATGATCATTGTACAGCCATGGAAAATAAGGGTTGTGAGCTAGGGGACATATAGACATTAGGTAAAGCCAGTAGTGAAGTAGGTTCTTATCAAAATGTAGGTGTTAGTATAGATACTTGCTCAACAACCACCTTGTATGGTTATGGCCCTCATTTATTGCATGGCTTGAACCAACGGCCATAGTTATGAGGCACACATTATGTAAATTGTAATGCATGACTTACATGTATTATTTTGAGCTCTCCCAGGTATTAAATCATGATATTCTTGGTCTCCGCCACATTGCTGGTAGGTTTTTTCCTGCTGACTTCCATTCACTGCAGTAGTCAAAGTAATCCAACTTTGAGGTCCATAAATGTTACCACTCTTCAGTATGTACCGGAACTACTGATATGCATGTGTTGTGTAAATGTGTCAATCTTTAATATAAAGATTCACTTCTTGATAAATTCATAATTTTGAGCATCATCTGGCTCATATAACTGCTCTTTTTTGGTTTTTGATAATTTTAAGAATAATCTACAGATAAAAGTAACCAAGGACATATTTTGAGATGATCCAAGTGAACAGTGGAGGATAAGCTGATCGATCTTGTGTGATCTTGCTAAATCCATGCAACAAATATGCTTTCAAGATAAACAATGGAAATATACACTGGTGGTCTTGTCTGATCTTGAAGAGCTTGACATTATGGTATATCTTAGCTCGCAAAATATTATGAGCACAGGGGGAGTTCCTATGATCAGCAAGATCTTGGTAAGATCTTGTAAGATTCGTTACATGTGTAAATGACTTCTCAGGAAGCACGATGGCTGCTAAATTCCCAGGTGTCTTTTGTAGCAAGATGGAGGACCTGATAGGTGCAAAAAAATAGACAAATGAAACATGCACATGCACACACACACACACACACACACACACACACACTGTCACTCACACTATCAAACAATTTGACTGCTTTACAATGCAGCCAGACCTTATCATATGTTTACTTGCATCTAATTGTAGAATTCCCTCCACATTGCATGCTAGCTGTTGTAACACATCCACACCGGAGTCACCATGGAATAGGGATTAGCAATGTTTGACATCAGGATATTGATAATAGCCCATCTTCTCTATCAAACAGAATGCACTCGCTATCTATTTCTAAAAACATCTAGTCAGTACACAGGGCTGGCTGAAGCTGTCCGGCAGAACTGGCCAAATCTGGGCCTCTTTAAAAATAAAAAAAATCAACAATTAACATAATGTAAATCCATAATGGTCATTAAGTACTACTTGACTTCATGATGTCACATTGCTGGTGAGATTTCATTGCATTGTCATTCATGGATGACGAAGGCTTAATCTAGTCACTTTGTCCGGACTACTTCCACCAGCCCTGGTACACAACTTGTCACCATTATTGCTCCTATAATCCACAGATCAATTTTTCAGTTTAATGGTGGACAAATAATACTAACAGTCTTGCTGATATTAGAAAAGACGTTTGATATGCCAGGAGGCTTAATATCTAGTCTGCAAGAAGAGATGTGCGCCAACATTTTCACAAAATAAGAATATCTTGTTTCATCTAATTATTCATCAACTGTCATATTTCTTAGCAGTAATATTAATGATGTTTTCCATGATCTTAATAATGTTGGATGACAAATGATGGGACACTGACATGGTTGCTATAGAAATTGGATTGATCTGCTAGTGTATTTGTATAATGTATTGCATCTATATTTGTGAACGAAACAGGCACTTTTGAGATTGAGGGTACCGGGTCCACATCCGTAGTTACAGACATGTCTTCCACACCAAGCCCTCCTTCCACTACAGCTATGTCCCTTACACCAAGCCTTCGTGCTGCAACCACCACAGGTATTTATTGTCACTCTGAGTGTATGTGTATATGTTTGTGTGTGTAAGTGTTTTTATAATGTCTTTAGAGAACTCTTGTAGTGGTCTGTGGTACTGTTACAGGGATTTGGTTTTGCTGCAAGCATTATCAATGATTCGAGGTGACCCTTTAATTAACACAGTCTCATCACAGTTTTAACAACCCACTGTAGTAACTTGGTTAGTTACCACTACGAGTCAGTGTACTCTCAAGTTCGAGTTATAAATCTTTAACACTTACAAGACAACTCATATACAATACAGAGACTGACTGAACATCATTACATTACAATGCACTATATAAGAACAGACAAAAGCGCTAGAGCGGCGCTAGCCGGCTCAGTCAGGTGATACACAACCACAAGTATGCATATAATTAATATACTATACTACACTCCTCCCCAACTAAATTCAAGTACCACAACAATAACATGAACCCAATGTTCACCGTCCAACATGATACTGTAACGGTCTGGCAGATGTCTAGTACGATATGGATATCGACGAACAACTGTAGTGGTAGGAGAAGATGCAGTTGGCAAATCAGAAGTTGGTGTCGGTATCGGTGGAGTGATTGGAGTTGCTCCAGTTTCGATCACAATGGGAGTAGGTATTCCAATTGGGGGAGCAACAGCTACAGATGTGTCAGGAGCAGGAACAAAGACATCAGCCTCGTCTGCATCTTGAGGTGCAGCACTTTCAGGCTCTGGCAGGCCACGAACTTTAAGATGATCCACATGATGCTTCCAGGCTCTTCCTTCTCCCACATCGACCAAATAGGAGACAGGGCCCAGCTGTTTAATGACGACTCCCGGAATCCAGTTATCCCCAGGACGTAAATTTCGAACCATAACAGGTATCTCCACACCATTAGGCATAACATGGAAAATTACAGCACCAACTCCATATGCTGATGCATCGGCTGTCATCCTGATGGGTAGGGACGTATCATAATGTGCAAGAACTCGGGAAGTGGTAAGAAGATCCTTAGCTTCCTGAAATACCTTAGCACACCGGGCCAACCACTTCCATTTATGTCGGACCTCAAGTAGCTCATTCAAAGGTTGGAGTATTTTGGCAATATTTGGTAGGAACTTCCTGTAGTAATTCAGGAGTCCTAGGAAAGATATGAGTTCCTGAACATTCTGTGGTACAGGAGCATTCTTGACAGCTTCTAACTTGTCCAACATTGCATGTTTTCCTTCAGCATCGAGCCTGTGCCTAAGATAGTTGACAGACTTAGCTAGAAAGTGACACTTGCTGCGCTTGATGCGAATGCCATACTCCTGTAGACGTTGCAATACCTTACTTAAGGTGTCCAAATGTTCAGCATCATTAGCTCCTGTTATTAGGATATCATCCAAATAGCATATATACTACCTTGGAGATTCCCTGTAAAACGGTATCCATAGTCTTCTGGAAGACAGCAGGGGCAGATGCCACACCAAATGGGAGATGCGTATAACGATACATTCCCTTGTGAGTGTTGATAGCGACAAATTCTGATGATTCTTTGTCTAGTTCAAGCCGAAGATATGCTTGAGAGAGGTCTAAGGTAGAAAACTTCTGTCGACCAGCAAGAGTAGCGAATAAGTCATCCGGCCTAGGCAGTGGATATTGGTCTACTTGCAAGGCAGGGTTAACCATAACCTTATAATCATCACATATACAAAATTTGCCATCTCGTTTGGGAATAGCTACAATCGGGGCAGCCCAGTCACTATGGGTTACCCTCTCCAGTATACCCTCACCCTCAAGACGGTCCAATTCGTCTTCAATCGCGCCTTTAATCGCAAAGGGAACAGGTCTGGGACGGTAGAACTTCGGCTGGGCATTTGGTCTCACTATGAGCTTAGCCTGGAAGGAACAGATACACCCTAACTCATCATTGAAAACAGATGCATACCTGGCTAAGACAGAATCAGCAGAAGTACAATGAACGACAGTAGTTCCGATCTCTTCCCAATTCAAACGAATGTGGTGCAACCAGTTCCTTCCCAAGAGGGCTGGTCCAGATCCTGCAACCAGAACTAACACAAGTAACATTTGTTGCTCACCGTACTGAACATTCACAGTGACTTCTCCCTGCACCTCCATCTGCTCCCCAGTATAGGTCTTGAGAACCACATTTGATTTCTTGAGCGATAGGTCAGGAAACAGCTCCTGGTGCTGACTCCAGGAGATGAGAGAAATAGCGGCACCTGTATCAATCTCCATTTCCAGGGACTTGCTATTGATGAGCACTGAAGTATGAAGTGGTGACAAATTGTTTGACAATGTATAGATTGGCAAATCATCCGAGTCACCCTCAAGGACAGGAAGATCGGGTTCAGCATCAACCCAGCGAGTTCTGTAAGGCATTCTTCCCTTTATAGGTGGGTTCTTAGAAGAGGATTTGGCACGGCAGATAGGAGCTATATGGCCCTTTTTGCCACAGAAATGGCACTCTGCATCACGGAATTTACAAACAATTGCAGTGTGGTTACTGCGACCACAGTGAATGCATGGCTTAGCCTTTGATCCATTAGTAGAACCACTAGAAGTATCCTTCTGTTCAGCATGAGTGAATCGAGATCCTGATAGCTGATTGATGCTATGATCTGTACCCACGCCCTTGAGTGAATTAGCGTTCTTTTCAGCTGCTTCAGAGCCTTGAGCCAATGATAGAGCTTTTGCTAGCGTGAGGTCGGCCTCAGCCAGCAGCTTCTTCTGGGTAGACTGGCTCAACAAGCCACACATGAGTCGATCTCGCAGTGCCTGGTCCAGATAATCACCAAATTCGCAGTGCATACTGAGACTCCTTAGCTCAGCCATATACTCTGCAACAGATTCGCTCGTGTTCTGAGCACGGCAATGAAAGTGGAAGCGTTCAGCTATAATTAGCGGCTTGGGTGAGTAGTGTTTCCTGAGAGTCTCGACCAATTCTTCATAAGTCCGTGACTTTGGAAGCGCTGGAGCCAAAAGACTTCGCAAAACTACGTATGCGGTACTGCCTATAATGCTAAGCAGAGCTGACACCTTCCGAGCGATAGGAAAATTATTAGCGTCCAAGTATAGCTCTACTCGCTCGAGATATGGTTCAATTCTCTCTGACTCTGGCTGAAATGCAGCGATGAGACCGACAGCAACAACTTGTGACTCTCCTTCAGCCATCCTCGTCGCCAGATGTAGTAACTTGGTTAGTTACCACTACGAGTCAGTGTACTCTCAAGTTCGAGTTATAAATCTTTAACACTTACAAGACAACTCATATACAATACAGAGACTGACTGAACATCATTACATTACAATGCACTATATAAGAACAGACAAAAGCGCTAGAGCGGCGCTAGCCGGCTCAGTCAGGTGATACACAACCACAAGTATGCATATAATTAATATACTATACTACACCCACAGACCAAATTAGAGCTCCTTTATATGCAGCACTGTAAGATAGTCTTACCAGAAAATAAGGAGTGCAGTTTTTTATTTTTTCAGATGATTCTTCATAATTGTCCTAAAGAGACACTCAGAGACACTCAATGCATAATTTGAAAGCAGAGAATTATTGACAATTTGATATCAAGAGGAAAAAAGTTATGATGATGCAAATTTGTTACATTTTTGTTTTGTCCCATCACCGGCAGATTTATTACAACCTTCATGAAGACATGCCTTTTTATCTCAGCTATAGTTTGGAAATATCCGTCGCAGCCGGACCATATATGATAGGATATGTATTGGCCAACATTGTGTTTAGTGTTGATTTCCATAGATATGGCCCAAAAAACCACAATGAGGTAAATCCCATTTGAACCTGTGACTTCTTGTTCTGGTGGATTGTTAGCCAGAGAAAATAGCTAGCAAAGCAAATTTAGGCAAGGGCAATTATAGCAGTCCAGCAATAGGAAGAGTCACGGAAGCTGATAAAGCTCTTCATTGAGAAGGTGATTTTAATAAATTTACTGTTCTGTCGACTTTTTTCACAATAGATTTATCAACTTTTCTAGTTTTAACTATCGTCACCATGCTGTTTTGAGGGGACCAATGGCATTTTTTCATTTTTTTAATACTTATGTATAGCTCCGTAGATTACGTAAACTTCATGGTATGGACTTGATATATAGTTTAAAAGATAGATCTCTCTATGTGCTCTCTTTTGATACTAAACTATTTTTCATAGGTATAACTATAGGCAAGTTACTAAACCTAAAGAGGAGGGACCTCAAAACCTGAATTCCTGAATTGGCCGCATAAATATCTCAAGATTGCAAAGTGCTAAAGATTTGAAATTAGTATATACCAGTGGCTAGAGGAAGCTCTACTCTATTCAACAACTGTTTTCATTAGGCGTTAAAATGTAAGTATGTGGTCAAGTACGCGGGCTAATATCTTTGCAGCATTATGCACAAGCAATGCATTACCTTAGACAAATTCTATGACATTGTAGAGTAATGACTGGTGTACTAAATATACCTCACCTCATTTTAAATGACAAAATAAAAGGAGCGAAGATCAGCTCAGCAAAAATTATAGGAGTAGTGACAGCAATCATTTTTAGCACTTTGCAATCTAGATTTATTTATGCGGCCTATTCAGGCATTCAGGTTTTGAAGTTGCCTCCACTTTAAGTCTAGAAACTTGGCTATAGTTATACTTTTGAAAACTATTTTAGTATCAAAAGAAAGCACACAGAGACACCTATCTTTTAAGCTTAATACAATGAAGTTTACAGAATCTACAGAACTCTAAAGTGGTTAACCATAAGTTTTAAAAAATTTAAAAAAATGCCATTGTCCCTCCTTGGTATTAATTTATCAATTATTCAGTTGTTGTTTTTTGCAGAAAGTTTGTGATTTTTAATATCTTTGATAGCAAATGCATTAAATACTCCATCAACATATACATATGGCTTCCTATTTTGTGAAGAGTAGGCATCTGAAAGATCTAATGGAGGGATTCGTGATTGTGTATGGTAGAAGATAGGTAAGGAAGATGATAATATGGTGTGTGATCATGACGAATTTGGTTTTCAATGCATTGCAGCAGATCACAAGTACTACAGAAACTATGACAGAAAACACACACAATTAGTAATCTTGCATAAAATTAAAGACCAAACTTTGCTAGTACACCTCAAGACATGGGGATGGACCCTGACTTCATTGACAATGGACTCCCTTTAAAATAATGGTGTTTGCAACTGCCACTTCTGCACACCGACTCCATTATGTTTGAGTAGAGGAGAGTGGACTAAGGGGGAAGTCTAGTGATGTGTTACAACCTGAACATGATGGTGCTGGTCAAGACCTTTGTCAGCATGGTCACAATGATGAAAATGCCTAGTACAAATAGGATGCTTTATTTAACCATCTCCCCTTGGTATAGAAACTGATAACCAGTGTAAGTGATTCGCCAATCTGTTGACCTATACATCTACAACTCTACTGGAAATAGTTCTACTCTATAATAGTGCTAGACAAAGGCTTTAAGTGGAGGGGTTGTTGTGATGGGTTGGAGATAAATAAGTTCCCCTCCCCCCCCTCCCACACAAAAAAAAATAATCTAAGCCTAGGAAATTATTTAAAAATTAACTCAACAAATGCATCACCAACAAAACATAGCATATTCGGGTGTGAGGAGAGAACTCTCAAGTGGGACTGTGAGAGGATGGTGGTGTAGGCTGGCAGCCTTGTAGATCTTGGGTGGATAACTCTCTACAAGGACATTGCATTTTACAAGTTTTTTGGAATGAAACAACTTGCCACTGGGAGTTACTAAGTCTCCAATGAACTCTCAGTTGACATAATAACATTAAAATCACCTTCTCTATCAACTTCAAATTTTATTCACTCGATGTTTCGACTAGATGCTCTAGTCTTCATTGAGAAGGTGATTTTAATAAATTTACTGTTCTGTTGACTTTTTTCACAATAAATTTATCAAGTTTTCTAGTTTTTTTAAGTTTTGCAACTTTCGTCACCACGCTGTTTTTAATGGTATTAATTTATAAATTATTCAGTTGTTGTTTTTTGGCAGAAAGTTTGTGATTTTTAATATCTTTGATAGTAAATGCATTAAATACTCTATCAACATATACATCTGGCTTCTTATTTTGTGAAGAGTGGGCATGTGAAAGATCTAATGGAGGGATTCGTGATTATGTATGGTAGTGAAGATAGATGGAGAGTGGACAGGAAGATGATATGGTGTGTGATCATGACAAATTTGGTTTTTAATGCATTGCAGCAGTTCACAAGAACTACAGAAACTATACTAAGACCAAAAAAAACACAATTAACCTTGCATAAAATTAAAGACCAAACTTTGCTAGTACACCTCAAGACATGGGGATGGACCCTGACTTCATTGACAATGGACTCCCTTTAAAATAATGGTGTTTGCAACTGCCACATCTGCACACAGACTCCATTCTGTTTGAGTAGAGTAGAGTGGACTAAGGGAGAAGTCTAGTGATGTGTTACAACCTGAACATGATGGTGCTGGTCAAGATAGGAATAGGAAACTTGTATAACCAGTGTGATGAGTGATTCACCAATCTGATGACTTACACATCTACAACTCTACTGGAAATAGTTCTACTCTATAGTGCTAGACAAAGGTTTAAGTGGAGGGGTTGTTGTGATGGGTCGGAGATAAACAACTACTTCAGCCCACCTCCCCCCTCCCACAAAAAAAAAGAAATAATCCCAGCCTAGGAAATTATTTCTAAATTAACTCAACAAATGCATCACCAACAAAAGATAGCATATTCGGGTGTGAGGAGGGAACTCTCAAGTGGGACTGTGAGAGGGTGGTGGTGGAGGCTGGCAGCCTTGTAGATCTTGGGTGGATAACTAATATTTATCTCATTGCATTTTACAAGTTTTTGGAATAAAAAAATCTTGCCACTGGGAGTTACTAACTCTTCATAGTAAGGAGGAGAATGGGTGTTCTGTGAACCATGCACCAATTTATTTGGGCTTGGTTCATGGATGTTCGTTATCTTGATTTTAGATGATGAAGTGCATTACAACTCCTCTCACTCACACCATTAGCTGCTAACATCACCGAAATTAGCATTTCCAGTATCTTGATTCTTTGGAATTGAATGTTCCTGTCTTAAAAAGAGGCAATTCAAATCTCCCCAAACATGCAGGAGGTCAGAAATAACATTAACTGCTCTTGAAGGTTTCCTGGAGCCACTCTGATATAAGATACAGTGTGTGAGGCACTCCCATGATGCGACTGTACTACTGATCTAATTGTCTCATGTGTGATGCAGATTAAAGTAGCTGATTATCCATCAGTGTATACATACAATATTTGGTTATATAATATATAAAAAATTCTTTTTTAAATTTATTTATTATCAGCAGATCCAGCATTGCCTGGATAAGTGTCACAAATATTGATCACAGATTATTCATGGTTGTTATAAACTATTCTGTTGGGATGCCACACTTGGTTGGAAACATAAAGGTTGGCTAGTAAGTAGGATCTGTCAGCTGCACACCAAATAGATTCACTTTCTATGAAACAGGATCTAGGCACCTAGTAGCTGACCTTTCAATGACAAAGGACCTCGGCAATAGGTAATTGAGCTTCCTATGAAGAAGGACCTTGGCAACAGTAGCTGGTGCTCTCCATGAAACACCTAAGCTAAGCTTCCATGAAGCAGGGTATGTAACTGGTAGATGGGATTTCCAGAAGTAGAGCTTAGGCACCCTATCTATTGTGACTAATTACTTCTTGTTTAACTGATAGCATTAACTGATAGCAATGTTAGTATGCTCTTTATATTTAGACATTTCAGCAACCGTGGTTGGGATACAGATAGGCCACATCTTTAGAAAACTGCTTGCATTATGTGAGGTTTAACATAGCTAGCAGAGTTTATTGGTAATACCACCACGTTGTGTGTTTTTGTCTAGAACGTGAAAAATGCAGCACAGCTTTTTTAAATGACCATCAATGATAACTACTTCCTCTCATAGTGTTTTGGGTCTTATAAAATATTCCCTAAATGCTGCACAAGCTTTGGTCATGTTTGGCCAATGAACTCTTAAGTGATAAGCTAAAACACAAATACATCATTACACATAACACTACACAACACAAGTAGACCACACATGCATACACACACACACACAATACACACGCACAATACATACACACCACAATATACTTACACACACACACCACATGCGTACACACACCACATGTGCACGCACACACACTTGTTTCATTCACACATTCTCCCACACACATGCACAATCATTTTGCATTAATTATAAGATGATATATATTTATATTATGTACTTTATTGTTTTAGTGGTGATTGCTGTCACTACTCCTATAATTTTTGCTGAGCTGATCTTCGCTCCTTTTATTTTGTCATTTAAAATGAGGTGAGGTATATTTAGTACACCAGTCATTACTCTACAATGTCATAGAATTTGTCTAAGGTAATGCATTGCTTGTGCATAATGCTGCAAAGATATTGTGAGATGGAAACTAAAAGACTGCAATAACTTGCAACAAAATATATAAAACACAAGACTACAATTTGTTCAACTCTTGTATCCATTTGTTACATAGAAAAGTGCTAGAATCTAGCACACAGTAATCTCCTTAACCGGCTGTATTAGATGAGGAAAAACTCATTGGGGATATGAGGATCTTGCCATGCTTGTGGGACTGGTCTCTGCTAAATTGTTATCAGGGTGAAGAATAATATCTGGAGGCAGGGTTCTATAGATATACAGAGTTCACTTGTTCTTTAAGAATATTCCAAACAGTGATTGCCTGACTTCAGGCATCTTTCCCATCAGAAATGCAGTTGAAGTAATAAAATCATAAGCAATCAAGTTTGCTTATAATACACAACAAACATTTACAGGACCCTTAGATCAATATTATAATAGAGCGTTTTTAATATTTGAGGTTCATTATAAGGGATCTGTAAATGTTTGTTGTCAACATTGCTATATTCTTGTTTCATTTCCTTTTTAATTAGTCAATCCAATATGTATATAATATTATATATTTAAATAAAACATTTATTGCCTTGTGTGTATATATGTATCTACCAGTGGCAGATAAATGGTTTAGTAAAGGGGGTTGCAAATAATGAAGCCTCATAGACATACCCTTTCCATGTTTTTATTCCGCTCGCACTGCTGGGTGCGAGTTTGACAAACACAATGCAAGGTGTTGTTGGATTACTGGCTGTTTTATTCAGATACAAAGAAACCTAATTAAGTCAAAATGGTATGACAATGTTAAACTGTAGATAATCTAGTAGACGATCACCAAGTAGTGTTCGGTGGACCACTGTAACTGGTCTTTACCAGCCACTCTACTAGATGTTTTGGCTTGGACAGCGAAGTATTAATTCACAGTGTTGGAGGTGTCTCTATATACAGTGGATCCTTGCATAATTGGCCCTCACTTTTTCGGGTTCGTTGGTTTATAGGGTCTCATTAATTCAATACAGAATTGTGCATTGTACTGAAAAGTAAGTACCTGACTTTATAGCATTAGCTAATACTCATTTAGTATACTCAAGGCATTGGCTAATATTCGCTAAACTCATCCACTTATTATTAGCTAATACTCATGTTGGTAGCACTAAAACAACTTAGCAGTATTCTGTTAGTGCAGTTGCAAGGGTTTTTTTGCTTCTTTTCAAAAAGACCAAGGGTTGTCTAACCTTTCTTCTGTGTGTATTTTCCATTTGAGCAGTTGTTAACCGCTATAAGCACTAGTTATATGGGTCAAACTAACAATCAGTTGCCAAAAAAGTATAATCACTCTAGTTCATAGCATGTATATGCCCTGCTAAATTACAATAAAAGAAGTCTACCTCGTGCTATAGAACATCTGGGATAGACACCATAATTATTTAGAAGATTGGGGGGAAAATTTACATTTGGACGAGAGATGCTGTCCATGAGTGATGTGTTAGATCAGCTGATTCTGGAAATTCTGGATCCAATTTTTCTGAAAAGAAAGGCTCAGGTATTTATGCCTACCAGTGAGGCACTCTGGAACTAGAGAGAAACCAATCCCTTATTAATTTTAGTGTTAAGTAATATTATTTAATCACACATGGGATAAGTTGTATTTTGCTGGACTCGAATGGCCTGTTTAGACCCAAAGAAAAGAATGTGTTCAAACTCATTCCACTCATACACATTTCGCAATTTGTCAGACATGCTCTGAACATGATCCACTTCAACCTGAACAATCTCTGTGTCTGCCTGGTTACTACTACAGTTGCTGTTATAATTTCATTTTAGTTGTGAAAATTCTTGGAAGGGGAGGAGGAGAAAAATAGCTTTAGGGGAGACACCAAGGCTTCGCTCCCTTCTATGAGCTCCTGCTTCTTCACTAAGCCAAGTAGCTATGGCTAGCTAGTTAACAGCTTCCAGTCAGGAATAAGCTTCAGAAAACTGTTGTACTAAACAGAAACCTTAAGGCATCTTTTCCAAATTTGTCACTATTAAACGGCTATGGACATGCATGGACCTACTGAACCAGTTCAGATTTATCCCGAACTACTTAATGAAATGGTTAAAGGCTGAATGCATTTGAGAGGCAATTAATGGAGATATATATGGGTGGAACACATATGGAATACATTCAGATGAATTCATGTGTGTGGAAATCTATGGTGCAGCTGAGCAGCAGAACGATTATCTGCACATTGGTTTCCTTTCTTTCAGTGAAAGATATACTCATATGCCATGATCTAGTTATAACCATAGACAACACTTAATGGTGCAGCTTAAACTTCATATATATATATGTGAGGCCACATCCACTGTTGACTTAGTTGAAGTAATATAATTCATGCCTTAGGAAACTTCACTTTAATTGAAGAGTGAATTTGTAGCTGCTACTGCGACCTATACCCCAGAAAGCATCATAAACACTTATCTACAATGGAACACAAAGATTCACTAAGATGGATCAATGTCGTTTACAACCTAGCTGATAAAATCATTGCTAGAGAAACAAGCATAAGACATCCCACAGTTGAGTGTGTTTGGATATATATAACCATCTTCCTGTCTGTTTCCGTTCTTACTGTCATTCACAGGAGCCCATCAACCATCACTTGATTGATCATCCTATGTGGCGTAAGTTTTGCAAATTAATTGTACAGTAGGATATTATAATTATTGTGATGCTAATATGGATGTTGTACACACCTCATATTTTTTCTGTGATTTGTCGTCCATCTGAATGAGCTTTCTAGGACATGTGGTGGAATAATAGATAGGTTTTAGAGCATGATGAAGGTCCAGTAGTTTGGTTAAATTCTTATAGTAATGACGACAGCACACAACAACTCAATTGAATATACACATAGAAGACACAGAACAGATATTAACACACAGAAAATGTTCTTAAAGAAACTTACATAGACCATAAACACACATCAAGTGTTAGGCCTGAGCCTAACAGACAACACTTGTCCTGCATTTTACACTCATCCACATGTTAATGTGTGGTACCCCTCACCTCACTTATACTGGTCCAACATAATACACACATTCGTATTTGATCGGTTATTTGTAGTCCGATTCATTACCTTATTTGGTTATAGTAAAACGATGGCTGGTGAACTGGAACTGCTGAGGCTTAGAGATAGAACTAGTTAAGATTTTTTTTTGTTCCACCAGGTCATCTTCATACTTTTGTTAGCTATAGTTTAACTTATTGCTAGTGTATTTGCACCTTGCTTCTCTAATTATAATTTAAGCTATAATCAGAGAACTCTATTCTAGCCGAGTGACAAACAGCAATTAGCTGTAGGCTCGCTTAGAGAAAGGATTGCAAAACCCTAACAGTACAGGTCACAATTTGTAGTAGCAGGATCTTGCAGGTTTTAGCAAGCTCCTGCATGTTTCCAACCTGATACATGCCAGAGCTAACCACAGGCTACACTAAAGACAGGCTACTACTAACCACGGGCTGCACTAACTACAGGCTGCACCCACACAGGCTACCCTAACACAGGCTACACTAACACAAGCTACACTAACCACATATAGACTAACTATAGGCTACAATAATCATAGGCCACACTAAGCATAGGCTGCCACAGCTATATGGCAAGGTGTATAACATGGCAAACATCTGTATTATATATAATATAGCTGCAACCTTAGGAATCTTTGAGCCTTACTACATCGTCAAAAAAGCCTTCTCATCCAGTCTCTATTACCAGTCCAGAGGATCAATGTCATTTAATGAAAGATACACTAGCAAAGGTGAAAAGGAAACGAGAATACATTTGAGAGAATTTCATGTATAAAGTGTTCATATCAGTAGACTAAACTATGGTATCTCTTCAGGGTCATCATTGGCTTCCATGGACCTCCATCTACAACACGTTCCCTTACAGTCTTGTCAGCATCCAGCTCTGGTCCTGCAGTGGTATCAACATCATTGATGAATTTCCCACCTGGACAACAAATGTCATAAGATTACATATCAAACCATTTTCTTAACCTATTTTGGATCAACCATAGCAATTCCCTAGTCGCCTTGTAAATCTTCTGCACTTTTCTCTACTGATGATATGGTGGATAGTATAGTGAGAGAAACTAACAAATATGCAGAAGAGGTAATGGTAGAAAAGTTCAGAAGTTGGAGTACCAAACAATTATAACTTATTTAGACATTGGGGATAAACCACCTCATATGACAGTCAAGATTATTGGAGGTCGGATTCTTTTTGTTTTTCAACCATATCGACCGTGATCGATTCCGAGAAATCTCACGATATCTGCATTTTGTAGGCAACACTAAACTAGCCTCAAGAAATAGCCGCATTATGATCAGCTTGGTAAGGTGAGTCCAATTATACCTCATTTACAAAAATGCTTGGAGAAAGGTATAACCCTCGCAAGGAAATTGCTGTGGATAAGGCAATGTCAAATTTCAGGGACAATTGTCTCTAAAACTGTGCCTTGCAATGAAGCCTACCAATGAGGCATCAAAGGTTGAGTGTGGCTCATGGTTGTAATTGTCACCACTCAGTTCTAATTCCACCATTAGCTTATAAGATGTGAAGTAGTTGTCAAAGTAGACGTGGTAATTTTTGTGTTGGAGATGCTTGGGTACGGTGTTTCACTATACCTGGGCCCAAGCCCTCTTCTACTCTACCCTCCTTCTTTCCAGTATAGATATCAAATTCAACAAAATATATATGGTTTGCAACAATACACACCAACAGGAAAGGATTCCCCGATCTTCTAAAGAAGCCATCCCTTTCACAGAAGTATAACAACCTACACACACACACAGTTAGATAGACACACACAGAAATCATTCATATCATGCACACACACTGACGCACACAAAAATATATATCACAAGCACACACACATCAAAAACACGCAAACAAGCAATAGTAATAGATAGGTGTTATAGTTACTTTTGCACACAGCACTTGTGTTCATGTGTGCTTGTTGTGCTTGTGATATGTGTTTATCTGTGTGCTTGTGATGTCTGTGTGCTTGTGATGTGTTAGTGGGTGTGCTTGTGATGTGTTTGTGTGTATTGTTCAGTTCTTCAGCAACCTTTGCAATTAGTTCACAACAAACTATTACAACCAGTTTCTTCAGCAGTGTTTCTCTGTGCTAGTATAACCTATCATTATTAGAATGTCTGGTTAATGACTTGATGATGTCGATCGCCACCCTGGTAAATCTCTGAGAGGATTGGCAATGGGATGAGTGTGCCCTGGGATGCAATTTCTCTGCCACTTACTGACATGTCCCACAACTTCTACATGCCTCCTTCACGTTCTTGCCCACTAAAATCAGTTCCGCAATCTGTACTCCATACGTCCCCTGCCCAAGTGTCCTGCCATGGGAATGGAGTGAGCCACTCTGATGGATTGGTCTCACCTGCACACTCGAATACAACAAGCTGGTGAATATTGTTTGGTAAAGAAGAGGGAGTGTGGCTGGTCTGCCAGTGTCCATTACTTGGTCAAGAATTGGTCCATCTCCTGCTTTACACAGAATTCATGAAACACTGATGTTTATGTAACGTCTGCATTTGCTGAGTCCTCCACTTCCAGTGATTTGTCATTGTATCTGACGGAACAACCCAGTCTGGGTCATCCTCTGAATTCTCCAATACAATGCCTGTAGCAGCTGCTCTGCTCTCTGCCCACTTCTGGGCTCTGATTACTGGCATTTTGGAGAAGACACATGTGAAATATCATAATCTAAATATTTGCCGTAGCGTCCGCCCCAGACACTCTGGAGTAATCTCTACTGATGATGTTGAGTTTGGCTGGCTGGAGACTTGGTTTTAAGACTGTCTTCTGCATGGATTTGATCTACCTCTTGTCTTCCTGATGACATAAATCCTCTAGCTTGAGCTTCTCCTCCTGAAGTTTCATTTCCTCTCTCTGGCATACCTCACTTCACATAAGTGACATTTAGCCTCCAAGTATTCCCAGCATTCGCTTTCCATCCATTGCTTCTGCAGCAACATGTTCAGCAGTGTTTTCATCATCTGGTCTGCCATCTATGGGGCGCTAACCTGTGAATATGTTTGCCTGGCTTCATCATCTGCTATCTCATTCTCTCTGCTGGGATGCAGACTTCTTCTGCCACACTAGGAATAGTCCAGGAAATATCCCACTGATCGTAGTCCTCCATAGTTGAGTTGACCTCTAGTGTTGTTCAAAGTGACCGCTGCCACCAGATGTTAGGTGTGTGGAGTTGTACTTGTAGCAGCGTCTGTCCAATCCAGCATTAACTTCCTCAGCTAGAGCTTGATATCATATCTAGACCTTCATGTCAGGATATCATAGCCCTGACACACATCCTGTGACTTTGTGTGGAACCAAAACATTTCAGAATTTTCAGCATACCAGACTAAAAGTCAAATAAATAGAGTATAACTTTTTTGATGAAACTGTTTGGCCCTAGGCAAAAATGCAGTATTGCTAACATTTCTTTCTTCTTCTTGCAGGTGGATCCATAAAGCAGAAGTGTTGTCTCTTACGAAGATTTCGAATTAATCATATTAGATTAGTGCTTTGTCTTAGTACTCAAGGGTTAATATTTAAAAACATGTTGTAAGTAAACATTTACTCCTGTATGAACTTTATGAATTGATAATAATTAGTGTTATACTTATGAAAAGGTAACTAGTAGAGGTCTATCTAGCAATGAAGCTAAGGTCAGTACACTATTGAAATAAGACATCAATGGTGTTTCCCTGACAGCCCTGTTTGTTCAGTTTGAAATTATAAAAGGAATTACAATTCCTGCCTGCGACGAAGTGTGTACTAAATCCAAGACCAGGGTCGTAAGGCCTGGTGGTTGGTTGCTTGAGGAAATAGCAGAGACACTCTGTCCTAGATCGACTGATACAAGTAGCTCAAGTAATACAAGTAAAATACTTATTATTAAAGGCTAAGGATAGACAATGTACAATGTTGAATAAACTACCATGGTGAAGACTGTGAGGCATGAGGTGAGGTAAAGCATTTTATAGGTGAAAGAGGAAAGGGAGTTGTGAATGCATGGAGTGATTTGATTGGTTGGTAAAGGATAGGAGAGAGAGATGACCATATAAGGGAGAGTACTGAAATGCTGCATAACACAGATTAGTTCAATTAAATTGTGAGGTGTAAATTGAAGTGGATGAAAGAACTGGTAATTGGATGTGTGTTGTGCTGAACTGGAAGGGATGGACATGATGGATGAACAATAATTCGTTTAAGACAGTTTAAGTGCACATGCCTGAACAAGCCCAAGTTAGTAAAAGCTTGTATTTCCATTGACACATACCAGCAAACTTGCAGAGAGATGCAAGATATTTAGTGTGATAAAAGTAAATAACTCATTGACTTAAAGGAAAGTGTTTTTACAGCAGATTTAACAACCAAAGTGGCTATGTGACACGTGCAATGAATGTCAATAAATAATCCTTGGCTGTTTTTCACCAGGTATATTAATATCACCCCTTTTCATAATATTCCAAGTGCCTGAAACATTACCTCTTCAAGGAAGTTGAACTCACCTTATCAAATACCCTGTTCTATTGTTGTGTTCATAGGCCCGGACAACCAAACTTGTTGATACAGTTATCACTAAGCAAACAATAAGTTGCATTTTAGAAGAGTATTTATTATTGCCTTCATAATGAGGGTCTAGTGCCTCATATAAAATAGAACCAGTTGTAGTGTGCTTACATTAAAAAATGGCCAAGTCAAGGAACTTTGCACGAATTAAATCCCTCCAGTGGTCAATGCATAAAAGGACTGCAGAAACAGACATGGTCTTTCTTGAATGGCAGCTAGCTGCAATGCTGACTCCCTTTAAGTAAGATGAACCCTAAGCATCTAATAAGCCTAGCTTATGGCCACCATTGACTGGTTAAGATAAGTATTTGAATCTCCTGTGAGACACACTGAAATAAAAACAGTTTTCACTATATTCTTTAGAAATGGAAATGATTTCTTAAGTAACTTTCGAGTTGCTCTTCCAGCCATTATAATTATGTGAGTGAATAGCTGTCAAACATTATTTCTTAGAAGGACATGGCCAATAACTTGGCTGATTTTATTGTCAACTGGCCATATATAGTGCAAATCTTGTATTCCAAACTTTTCCCCATTCATTAAAGGGTGGAACATAATGAGTTTGCTACATGAGATTAACAGGAGCTCACTTCAATAATTAAACCCCAAGACTTGACACTAGACACAACTCTCTAACAATGTAATGCTATAAAGGCTTAAATTGGTGTGTAATACATAATGGCTTGCAATTTTTCTTATTACAGAAAAATGTACGGGGTTGTACACTCTATATAATTATAATAATAAGAAGAAGAACAATAACAGGAACAGTGATAAAAGTGAATTGTTATTCATTTAAAAGTCTTGACATATATGGACCATCCAGTTCGTACGTCAAATTGTGATAATGCCTTGTTCCAACACCTGTGAAGAGTGATCAGTAATAATTAGTTTACCAATACCTTAATACAAATTGAGAAATAATGAACATCATAGTGATGGCACTGCATATCCATCAAAAGAAAACCTTCTCAAGTTAAAAAAATTTTTGAAATTTCATCTTCAGGATCTTATATTTGTGTACCTGGGTGTCTGTGTCAGCTGAGAAGATCTGGGCTCTACCGTCCCAAGCATAGCATGGTACCGGGGGGTCTGTATCAGCTGAGAAGGTCTGGGCTCTACCATCCCAAGCATAGCATGGTACTGGGGTGTCTGTATCACACACATAATTTGCATATAATATGTGTATCCAATCATCATTATTGAAGACTCCTATCTGTCCAACTACTCTTAATTCAGCACTATCTCTATTATTATGTCTATGCATCTTTCCACTTTTCCCCACAATACAATGTGTCCATTCGTATATTAGAATACTCCAAACTGTCCAATGCATTGCAAACCCATTTCTATATATTCAGCACTAATCTGTTTCTCTATTCAGCTAATCATCCAAAGATTAGTAAAGGATTATGAATTACATTATCATGCTTGTGCATATGCAATATCCAGTCTAGGTGAGCTGAATCAACAAGCAGCTGCACATTTTAGTACCATAGTAATCACTTGGTTCCCTTAGAAGTTTGCTCTTGTGATAAAAATTAACAGCACTAACCTTAAAATTAACTAGGTAACTTGTACCATTAGTCTCAGCTGACAGCATAATGCTTTATGATATATATTTACTCTCCTGATGCATTGCTGTGCTGTTATTTCGACCATTCATGAATCACATGCATCTGTTAAGTAAAATATGAATCACATGCATTCATGAATCACATGCATCTGTTAAGTAAAATATGAATCACATGCATCTCTGTTAAGTAAAATATGAATCACATGCATCTGTTAAGTAAAATATGAATCACATGCATCAGTTAAGTAAAATATGAATCACATGCATCTGTTAAGTAAAATGCGTTGCCAGTAAATGTGGATGCATTGTGTTGTTTTCATTTTTATATTGTCCCTGATGAAGACCGAAGTATTGGCTTCAAAAAACAAAAAGCATATTTATATTTAGTGAGAGTAGAACCTCACACACTTCCCCCTGGCTTCTCGGATTTATCTGATTCAACCCCGCTAGTACAGAATTGGCACATAGTACTGCACTGTGCATAAGTACAGACCTGACTTTGCAGCAGTACTAAAACAACATTGCACTAGTCAATAGTCTGTTATTGCAGCTCCATCTAATCTGCTTCTGTAAGATCAAGACTTTGCCTAACCTTCCTCTGTGTACTACTATCTTTAATTAATTGACGTGAAAACTTAAAATAGCCTCATTTTTTTAACACGTTTAATTCTACATAACAACAGCTTCACACACCCAGAAATTTCACTTATCCGAATCCCATTGAGTTTGGATATATGAGGGTCTACTGTACTCCACACCACCTTGATCCAGGATTAAAGTTACCAAAGAGCTCCTTAGGAAGAAAACTGCTGTGTCCAGCACATAGTTTGCCAATGGACTCTTCTTCATGCAAATCAAGTGATTTGGTGTATTGCCACAGATGTTTGAACATGTTTAAAGATCTTTAAAAAAGTTAACACTGCTACCCAAGCATTGCAACCACACTGAGTTCAGAGTACAGTAGAGTAATACCTCCATAATCCGAATATCCTAGTACCAATAAATTATTTAGTTTATTGATTACCGGTTATATAGCTTCTCCCGAGTAATGTTAGCTTTTTTCTGAGTAATGTGGCCTGTCATCTCTTAGCTCCAAGAGCTCAGAGAGGTCACTCAGCATGGATAGGGATGCAGGGATGTAGAGTCAAGACATGCCTGCACAACACTATCAGTCAACAAACACAAACAACCTTATATGGTGTTACATGTCCACAAGACAGCACGGATTCCCGCAGTGTAAAATATAATTGTTAACAATTTTATTGGTGATTCCAGCACAGACTCAAAATATTTGGTTCAATCTAATGTTTGATAACATATATATCATAACATACTCTCAAATGCATATTTTTAGATGTGACACACCATTATGTGGACAGCTCTAAATTAACACATGCATGGGCATGACCTGAATGCCTGACAAAGCTTGCTACATCCCTGATTAGTCTGATAACCTGCTTAGTCAGCTCACCCTCATTGCTCCTATTGCACATGCATGGGCATGTATTTATTCTACACAAGTGCATTTATGGTGTTGCTGATCAATTACCACTTTCTGTGCAATTTTGGTATTGTGACAGTGTGCAGTCTTTCAGTAGTAAAACTATGATGAATGGAGTTATTCACACTGTATGCAAGTTATGTATGGGAAGAAAGGAACATAGATATATATAGATACATACACAAGACCAAAAAATATTTTTATTTGACTAGTGAGAACAAATGAAACCCAATCTAGACAACAAATATTTACAGAAAAATAAGTGGGACAAGTGCCAGTAAGACGTGGTTTCATAACCTTGTAGTTACGATTTTTGCACTCCATAGATTCTGCACACTTCACTGTATGATGATAAATCTCTGTGAGTGCTCTCTAAAAAGAGTTGTATAAGCTAAAGTTACATGCAGCCAGGGTACCTCAAAACAAGAGTGCTTGAATTGGTTAAAATACTGGTTCCTGATGGGAAAGTGCTAGCCAGTTGAAATTGTCATCTGTGGCTAGAGGAAGCTCCATTCTACAACTTGGTGTGTTTATTTAACATAACAAATTAGGCAAGCATGGGCTGCAGGAAAAAATTACTACAATAATAATAACAATAAAAATAACAATAATAACAATAAAAAATAACATTAAAAACAAGATGATAATATAATGAGTTAAAAGTAGTCTACACGCAAGAACAGCAGCAGCATTTCCACACTGTACTCCTTAATAAAAGACATGGCCTCATTACCAAATACACCCGTGGTCTCGAAGTCCAGAGGAACAAAAGAGTGAGTGTCTCTGATTGAACAGTACTTTTTCAGGAATTCGGCTCTGTTGGCAACCATTCTGGGATCTCCAGACATCAAATCCACATAAGAGGGAGCAAACATGTCTTAATATGTGTCATCCCAAACAAGAAACTTCCCATTCTTCCAAGGCATAATTGTTGCGCCATCAGGACGTTTGCCGTCATCATGATCCCCAAGCATATTGGTTCCAGGTGAGAAGAGATGTTTGAATGACTTGATTGATAGCAGCATGTAGAGAGTGGTGGCCCTGATTCTTTCTGCAATTAAGCCCATGAGTACCCTGCTGGTCAACTGGAGCTCCAAATTGAAGACACTGGTAAGGACTACAAAGCAGTACAACAAGATGATGACCTGTGGCAACACAAATCACATCGTCATCCATCCTAAAACCAATGCAGACATAGGAAGGGCATGCAGCCAGGCACCTGCTTCACTCTTGGTAGCTGCTCTGACATAAGCACGAGTAGTATCATCCTGTGCTCCATTCATATGCTTGTTTAGGCACGCCTTCACATGTGGAGTGCCAACGCATTTGGTTAAAAGGAGAACTCATCTGACGGAGCAGGAACATATACATCTTTGCTCCAAATATCCATATCTAACTCAAAAGTGGGATAACTACAGTCCTCAAATGATTTGTTGAAATAGATCAAAGGAACCCAAAGCGGATGCCAGGAAAACCAATGGAGCCAACATGACACCACATCATTATTTAAATTTATGTAATATATATATATATTCACAAGTATTTTGGCTGGACTAGTGTTATAATTATGCCTACCTGCATATCTGCCTCATAAATATTACCTCCTAACTTTACACTATTTCACATATGTGAAAGTAATAATTCAGTCACATTTCGTGTCTTTCTGCTACTGACACCAGCAAAACTTTCTTCTTATTCCATTAAAATTGCTTGCTATATTATATTTACTTCCAAGTTTTAGTCTTGTTTATGGCAACAATTTGTTTTCTGAAACATTATAGGTGCCAAAACATGGCCAATACACGAGATAGATAACATAGAGGTGACTGGAATAAGTGACTGAACTACCTGGATGACAATCAGCTATTTCCACATCTGTACAGTGCATTGGTATAGACGCACTTGCTCAATCTGCAAGATCCAATCTGTTAAAGTAAGAAAAAGTCATCAAAACACATAAACACATATTTATGAGTATTATAAATGCTATAAGTCATACTGATTGGCTGGAACAGAGTTCAGTGCTCTATCAAACACCAACTGATGACAAGCAACGAGCATGTTCTTTTCCGACCAGAATGATATGGAGGATTCTCTCTGAATAATTTCCCAAATACCACTACGGCACACTTCCAATCTTCCAGCATTTCTTTCTTTTAGAGTTGTTTGAATAAGCCTTAGCATTCCTTCAGAACATTTCAGCTGTAGAGGGAAGAAAGGAGTTTTGTATGGGCATGGGAGAGGCTAACCATCCTATAGATGCAGAATATTCGTTGTCAAATGCATACATATGTGACAGGATCTGAGAAAACAGCTCACTTGGAGAGGATCATCAAATTTTAGCTAGATGAAAGTGCATTCAATTACCTTCAAAATGTCGCCAGATTCAGGAATTACCGCTGCCAGGATATGACACATCCAGGAAGAAATGCCCAAGCGTCGAAAAACGACGCTTTTAATGATAGTTTACTACAACCAGGTCTGTTCCGTTTACTCTGCACTGTGGTAGAGAGTTGCATGTGAGACTAAAAAAGGGGCGTATATCCAATTTCTAATTTGAAGGAAGTTACGAAGCGAAAGATAACGAAGATTCTAAAGCCCAGGGTTCATCAAAACTCGTAAGCAACGAAGATTCTAGAGCATCTTCTAGAGCCCAGGGTGTGTCAAAATTTGCAAGCATGGAAGTTTCATAGTTTGTGTGTGTTTAAAGCTTGTTTGCACCTACCTAGCTAGACTTGCTATTATATCTAGTGTATAAAGTTTTATGGTACTGAAATAAACAGCAAACATTGTATAAAAGTTAAAAAAGAGAATAAAAATGGTTATGAAGTGAAATGTGTACAAGCAAGTTTAATTGTTCTTCTGCAGATATGCCTCTTCTTCGCCAGTGGTGGGGACACTTGTATCGTTGTTGTCTAGAGTTGGAGAGAGTGGTGTAGGAGTACCAGCTCTAATGGTGGGTCTTGGTTCGTCAGGCAGAGGGCAAGTGATGTCCTTGTCTTGGTCAGGACAAAACGGCCTGATCTGATTCTACAGATACCATCGCCGCTCATTGGACAACGATTATCTATCTAACCTTTAGCTGTACACATCACATATCTATGTACTGTACACACCACATATCTATGTAACCTTTAGATACAGCACATATCTATGTAGCTATACACAACACTTATCTATGTAAGCTTTAGCATACACACCACATATCTAGGTAATCTTTAGCTGTACAACACCGCATATCTATGTAAGCTTTAGCAAACACACCACATATCTATGTAACCTTTAGCTATACACACCACATATCTATGTAAGCTTTAGCAAACACACCACATATCTATGTAACCTTTAGCATACACACCAAATATTTATGTAACCTTTAGCTGTACACACCACATATCTATGTAACCATTAGCTATACACACCACATATCTATGTAACCTTTAGCTGTACACACCACATATCTATGTAGCCATTAGCTCTACACATCACATATCTATGTTACAATTGCTGTAATCTGTAATAATTATATTACACACACAGAGAGAGAGGGAGAGACTTGTGATTAGCCCTAGTCCTTGTCTAAGCCCTAACCCTAGTCCTTGTCTAAGCCCTGACCCTAGTCCTTGTCTAAGCCCTGACCCTAGTCATTGTCCAAGCCATAATGTCTAGTCCTTATCTAAACCCTAACCCTATAATCATTGTCCTAACCCTAATTCCAATCATTATTCAAGCCCTAACCATTGTCATTGTCCAAACCGTAACCCTAGTCATTGTCCAAGCCTTAAGACTAGTCATAGTACAAGCACTAACCCTAGTCATGGTGCAAGCCCTATTGCTAGTCCTTGTCAAAGCCCTATTGCTAGTCCTTGTCAAAGCCCTAACTTTATCATTATCCAAGCTATAACCCTAGTCATTGTACAAATCCAAACCCCAGCCATTGTCCAATCCCAAACCCTAGTCATTGACGAAGCAGAGTAATTGTCCAAGTCCTAACCCTAGTCATGGTCCAGTCATGGTCCAAGCCCTAACTCAAGTCATTGCCCAAGCCCTAACCCTAGTAATTGTCCAAGCCCTAACCCTTGTAATTGTCTAAGCCCTAATCCTAGTCATTTTCCAAGCCCTAACACTAGACGTGGTCCAATCCCTAACCCTAATAATAAATAATATATATAATATATAAATAAATAAATAATAAAACATAAAACATAATTATGATAACAATAAAAGATATTTTTAAATGTTACTATTTTTTTAAATTATATTTTTATTCTTGTTCTACAACTGTTGGAAGCTACCTACAGATTTCTCTTTCACTGTACATGAATGAACTGATAATTATTAGATGATCTACAAATGTAGGAAGCTACCTATAGCATAAAAACTAATTATATATATATACTGTCCCTCTGGTTTTATGAGCTATGAATATATCTAGTGGCATATTCTGCCTACTACTATCATTTGTAGATATACCATTTCTGCTGATAGAGATCTCTACAAGGAAAAGACGAAGCAAGCTTTGGCTTGTCTATATACACACCACATATCTATGTAACCTTTAACAACCTTTAGTATACACATCACATATCTATGTAACATTTAGCTGTACACACCACATATCTTATTCTATGTAACCTTTAGCTGTATACACCACATATCTATGTAACCTTTAGCATACACACCACATATCTATGTAAGCTTAAGCATACACACCACATATTTATGTAACCTTTAGCTGTACACACCACATACCTATGTAACCTTTAGCATACACACCACATATCTATGTAACCTTTAGCTGTACACACCACATATCTATGTAACCATTATCTATCAACACCACATATCTATGTAACAATTGCTGTAATCTGTAATATTTATATTACACACACAGAGAGAGGGAGAGGCTGTAGATGTAGCTGTGATTAGCCCTAGTCATTGTCTAAGCCCTTACCGTATAGTCATTGTCCAAGCCAAAACCCTAGACATTGTCCAAACCCTGATTCTAATCATTATTCAAGCCCTAACCATTGTCATTGTCCAAACCGTAACCCTAGTCATTGTCCAAGCCTTAAGACTAGTCATAGTCCAAGCACTAACCCTAGTCATGGTCCAAGCCCTATTGTTAGTACTTGTCAAAGCCCTAACTTTATCATTATCCAAGCCATAACTCAAGTCATTGCCCAAGCCCTAACCCTAGCCATTTTCCAAGCCCTAACACTAGTCGTGGTCCAAACCAATAATAATATATAAACAAATAAATAAATAATAAATAATAAAACATAATGATAACAATAAAATATATTTAAATATGTTAGATGGACAACCCTGAGATGCTCTTCTGCTTCTTGTATGGTAGCAGATTTTTCAACATCCGAACAGTTGGCAGTTCGAAGGATTGCTGTCTATTTTGCTGACAAGTCCACACTGCTGAAAGGAGTGACCGCCATAGCCTACAGAAAGTGGAGTATGCAGCAGCATGAACACATTGTACAAACTCAGCAGATTCATGATACACCCACCAAATTCCTCGCTTTTATACGCTAGATGGCAAAAGTTTTATATTTGATCTGCTATATATAGCCTGGAATGCGACCAGGTAGAAGAAGAGCATTCTGGTCAGCATTTAGCAGAAAACGGACAACGTATTCCACAGAAAATGCAAAGTGCATGTTTCGGAAGTCGTCTGATGTTTCCATATATGCGAGGTGAGAGTTGGTTTACCTTGATGAACTTGACCAGGTTCTTCAAGCGTGTTAGTATGCAAAAAGTGAAACATGTTGGGACATACTTGTCGACCGTGGTGATGATATGTTGCTCTTTTTTTTCATACTTGTCAGGGAGTGACGACAATCTGTGAACACATTCTCACTAAAGTTTGAATTTGCTATCAGTTGTCCAAGCAGGGCCATATCCAGCTCGTTGCGGGAGAGGGAAGCACACTGCAAACGAATGTTACAGGTGTGTTGTACAGAAAATTGCAGAGAACAGTTTCTTCCATGCCAGCTCCCACAACCACATCTAACATCCATGAAGTTAGTGACGAGTTCCTTCTCCCTTGTGTCAGATACTGTTGGCTCGGACTCTACATCTGCTAAAAATTGTACCTCAGTCAGTCAAGGACTTGTTCATCTCTGCCAATCTCTTCCTCTTTGTCGTTCCTACCCTCCACCTCATCACTTTTGATCTTAGATCCTGCTCCAGCTAGAGGTTCCATCAAACCAATATTGCACGCAGGTTCTTCATCGTCACTCCCTGTAATATTCATTAATGCATTTCATTATAATTATAGTCTCCCACTTCCCTATCATGGTTTATGGTTGTGAAAATTAAGCCCCCTTCCTTTCCAATATTTTATTTTAGTGTCTCTATTCCTGTTACTCTATGACTGTGTTATACTACCTAAAAATGGTTTATAAATGCTGTGCTAGTACATACATTCATCATTTTTATCCTCATCCTCATCACTCCAGTTCTCTGACAGTCTCCCATGGTAATCCTCAATGACATCAAGTAAGGGTTGCTGGTCCTCACCACAGAGGTGAAGCAAAGCATTCACAGCTCTAGCGGTATCCTCAGCACTTGCTTTGGCATGCAAAAACAATGGATTTTGTTAATGTTGTAATGCACTTCGAACCCAGGAATCTAGGGTGGGAAATTCCCACACTTTCGCGCTACGTAAAACTTCAATTTTGTATAAGCGGAGCTCAATAGAGAATTAAAAGTTTTTAGAGGCCACGCTTGGCAAGAAACCAGCCATTCCAAGTGGTCCAATTTGACACAGAGGTAGATGAAAGACCAATTATACTGGCAAGGTAATAAAATAAAAAGTCATATTATTCATTATTGCGCTATAGCACAATTCAATACTCTGCTCCAGTGGGCTGTTTTCTCAGATCCTGTCACATATAATGATTATTGGAATTGGCATGGCAAGATAGGAAGGAAAACAAACCAAACACTAAGAAAACAAAAAGCAGTTAAGTTCACACAACTAAGACTTTGACTGCATAAGGAGATCTTGCTGTGGACCATCACTGTAGTTAACATGCAAGGGAAAATATCTTCTACTACATAAATTCCCCATACGATCAGTGCTAACTGTGTAAAGTATATAGGACAGGGAAATGTTTAGTTTAAGACTAGGTCAATAGCTAGAGCAATCTAGCAATACAATATTATTCTGCTGAAGATATTATTACTAAAAAAATCATTATAGCATTGCCTAGAAGTAGCTTCCAGTGTACACAGCTAGAGGTAGCTGCTAATGCTTCTGACTGGTATGTACCTCTACTCTAGACAAACAAATTACTGGTTCTCTATAGCCTCCCAGGTGTGCAGGGGAGAAGGGATGATACATCTAGGTTGGTTGTTTTTTCCAAATTATGCTTGTGATTTTTTCCCTCTTCTTTCACAATGATGGGCCTCCATGGGGCTCCTGCACTCCTCCCCTCCCTCATTGGTGCTGCCAGAGTTGGGAGGTCACTGATTAAAAGTGCATGCACCTACCTGAACTAGTTCAGAGCCACTAATGATGGATTTGACCAAATTATGCAAGTATGTTGTGTGTGTGTGTGTGGAGGGGGGGTTGTAATATATGGTACAGCTGAGCAACAGAATGACTCTCAGTACACTGATTTCCATTCTTGCTCATCTGGTTCATAGACACTTAATAGTTTAGCTTTAATTTCATGTGTATGTTCAAGCCACACATCCATTAACCTTGATCAACCTAATATCATTCATGGTGTAAGTTGCACCCTAAGTAGAAACATAAATTCATAGCTGAGCCATGCCAACATACATTCTGGCAAATATGCTAATCATTAACAACAATACAATCCAGAGCACTAAGCATGCATGAATATTTGCAAAAACAGTTACATGTATTTGTGATGGTCCAGCTGTAGCCAATGTGGCACCATATTCTTTATGCAGGCATATATATATACCTGCCTGTACTTTGTCCCTAATTCTAGGATTAAGAATTTTGGTCTGTACTGGGGAATAGTGAGGCGACCATACCAAAAACATGTATGAAATGTTTGGAAGTTGATTGGGATCTTAATATAAAGTTTCCATGTTTTGACTAACAGCCACAAGTTCATTTTGGCAGACATGCATAATGTTGGTTGTGTCAGTGTGCACCACTTATCACTCGCTCATCTCTTCAAATGCAGTTGATATAACCATCGAACCAATGGATACCTGCTTGACTGCGTGTGAACAAAAAGGCATTCATCTCTCTTTGTTCCATAATTGATCTGAACAGGCTGATCTTACTTCCCAAAGGGAAAGAGAGGCTCCTTCGATTGCTGCTAAAGTTAAGCATGCCAATAATTTGGATTAAGAAGAAGTGACAAAATTAACTCCGTCCTCTGATGGTAACTCAAGTGACTGTAGGAAGAATGATGTTGTTGAGGACACTCATTCACATTCTGATAGTACACTTGATATTTTATGATCAATCCGAGAATTTTTGTTGTGGTTTAAAATTGGAACAGTCGGATTAGCCAATAATATTTGAAATACTACTTCAATGGAATGTGAAGGCCAGGAAGATACAGGCTCTATTAGAGGGATGCTTGGCAGCAATGCATACAATGTACCCACTGAACACAGTGGTCACACTGAGCATGTGCTAGAGCCTGGTGATTTGCCATTTTTTTAAGGACATAAGTATATCAAGATGATAGTCAGATTCTATTTACATCCTTTCTGGTACTTTTCATATCAATCCTAACAATTTTGTAATGTCTCCTGTTGCTATTTCTGCCTTCACTTTTAAACCCCAATTTTTTTTTAAACTTGTGTTTATGGTTTTGGAACTCCATAGATTCTGCACACTTCACTGTTTGAACTTGATATATAGCTCAAAAGATAGGTTTCTCTGTGTGCTCTCTTTTTATATGTTGCCCATACCAAATTACAAGGAGCTAAAGTGGGTGTACGTCAAAATATGAGCGCCTGAACTAGCTGCATGTGTGATTCCTACCTAGAATGTGCTAATACTATGTAGTTATAGCTATACTAATGAGTATTTCCTTATTAGCCACCCTAGCCACTTAATTAATGGAAATGCCATTGGTATAGAGGAGATTCGTGCCACATAAACAATTTCTGAATCAGATAATTAGCACTTTCTATTCATAGGCCACAACTGCAACGGTTCAGGCACTCTGATTTTGAGGTCCCCTCACATTAGCTTTAGGTAACTGATAAAATTATACCAAAAAATCAAAAAGAGCAACACAGAGAAATCTAGAGCTGCACATCAAGTTATAGTGATCCAAATTCTGGGTTTTTTTCTCCATTTAACAAGAGGCCACTCAGGCAATTTGAGAGTGGTCAGGCCAGGAAGTGGGTGTGATCTGGGTGTGGCTTTATGTGCACAATTATTGCCGACAATATTACACTGCAGAACGAAGTATCTTGATACTGCTCAGCCTGTTAAGGCCACCACATATACTATAGCAGAGTGTGAGACTAAGTAACAGTAACTAACACTAACAACAATCTATATCATCTACAGTACTTACTTGTTCATAATACTAATAATTATGAGTGATCCACTGCTCAAGAGTGGGGGGGGGGGGGGGGGGGGGGGGGGGGGGGAAGAGGAGAGGAGCAATGATTCATTCCTCAGCTCACCATACAACAGTTTCTTTCTCCTCTTCCACCACTTCCCTACACAATACATAACACACTCGCCAACCTCCACCATCACTGCATCACTTATTCTCTCCACACTTTCCCCAACACCAATGCCACCTTTCCATCCTTACCCACTCTTCTATATTCATCCAGCAACTGTCAGCTACTACAATTCTGCGCACCTCATCCACCAGTACCAGCCGATCTCTCAAATTCCCCACACATCACCAAGAATTGTTCCAGATCTTCTCCTGCTTCACTATTACATATGATCACCGCTCATCCCTAGTTATCCCACATCTCTTCTTAACCTCTAACAACTCAGCTAATGCAGTCATCAGTCTAAATTGCAACTGCACACCTTGCTGACCATGCATGGACCTCATATACCTCTCCAACCCTGTATCACTCTTTGCCAATTTATAAATCTTTAGCGTACTCATGCCGTTTACTTCTTCCTCCCAATCCTTCTCATTTCTCAGCTTCATTTTCCCCTTCCACTTACATACTGACCCAACCTCATTGTTTAGCTCGTATTTCTCCTCAAGATCTCATATTTGTCCCACCATCTGACCTCTCTTAGTTTATTTACAACTATTTTTACCAATCTGCTCTGTTCCAACTCGTCTAATCTCTTAGCTTCATCTCTTCCCTCCTCTCCTCTAGCTTCCTCCACCCCATATCTCCCCATATTGCCACTCCTGCTACTGTATTACTTGCCACCAAAAATCTCCTAGCCACTCTCATCTGTGCTGACTCCAACTTCTTGCAAGCATTATTTCTTCCCGTCCACCACACTTCGGCTGCATACTCCATACTAGGTCTCACTAAAAGCTCCCACACCATTCTTCCTGTCTACTACCACCTGCTCATTCACTCTACTCATCCATGTCACCTTTGCAACCCACTCTTCTGCCTTCTTTGCCATCTTCTCTAACTGAACATTACCCCTTAGCTTCCTATCAAATCATACACCCAAGTATTTCACCTCTTCCAATATCTCCTCACCAATCCACACATTTTTTCGTGCACTCATCCATACGTACAAAGTTATTGGCTACATCGAAAATTATTTCCCCAATTATGCTGAAATTCTGAGCTTCCTTGCTATGCTTACTATAGTGAAAGAAGCCTTAAACATCCATTTTGGCATTAATTATATAAATTATTTTAACTAATTACTACGAACACTTTCATTTTCAGTAAAAAGAAGAACAATGTGTCTTACTTCCACCTACCCCACACCTCATCAACCATGTTTCCTCCAAACTTTTTCTCAAGCTCTCTCACCTCCTCTTCCCACCCTATGAATATTCCTCCACTGCCTTCTGATACCCCTCCCAGTCTAGCTTATTGTCAACTCTAAATTTGTATCACTCTCTTCTACTTGTACCTCTCTCCTCACCCACATAAGGTTAGGGTCCGACCCCACATCCAGCTTGTATGAGTCCTCAACCAGCACCCTAGCTATATCCATGGCTTCACTAAACAACATATAAACTATGACTGACTTTCTCTCCCAACATTCCCACGTACACCTACCCTCACAGCACTGCAACTCGTTCCCTACAACAAGACCTCCAACCATAACCAGCTCCAACAACCTCCTTCCATTACTGTTTGGGTTGTCCTTCACTCCTAATTCGACCTTTGCATTGAAGTCCTCCATCATAACAACATCGAAACCTTTCTCTTCATACTTCACCACACCCTGCGCTCAATGCCTCAAACAATCCCTCCATCTCTCTCACTCTCACTCCGTCTGGGTTCACACACCCTACCATCCTACCATAGTTTTCCTTCTCTCCACTCTACTCAACTCCACCCACAGCAAACCTTTTCTTGACTTCCTCACACTAGATTCCAGACTCTCATGCACCAGAACTCCCTCATCTCCACTCGCCCACCCGCTACACTCTCTATTCCTGCCATGCTCACCCCATCCTCCTTCTACAAAAATATCTCCACTACTAATCCCGGCACATCAAACTTCTTCGTACCCAACACTATCTTCAAATGCACTTCCCTTTCTCATGATGAATGGCCTCCCTATCAGTTTGCTCAGGACATCCTGAAAACTTTCTTCTTCCCTCTTACAATTTCCTCATACATATTGCCTCCATCCTGCACCAGGTCTCTCCTCCTGTATCAAACTCTGACCACAACTACATCCTCTTCTCCCTCCCTCTCATTTCTGATTCTCCAACTCCCTCACCTCCTCATCGAGTCTGGTGATATGACAGAGCAGACTTCTCTCAAGCTAATGAACTAATCCCCCCCCCTCCCGTAGACACGGAAGCCTCTTGGCTCATATTTAAAGAATTCTTTACTCGCATCATGCACAAAACTATTCCCTCTAAGCTAGTTTATCCTACAACCCGCTGTACCCCTCCCTGGATCTCCTACTCCATTATCAAACAAATCCAAATTAGAAATAGATTATACTCCTCTGCCAAATCACTCAGATCTGCTGATGCCTGGGCAGTCTATCGCCGTTGCCATAACCACACTCTTTCACTCCTCCGGTCAGCAAAACACTTCTTCTTCCAAAGACTATCATATTCTCCCAACTCTAGTTCTTTTTGGAGAGCAATAAAGAAATCAGGTAAAAAAACATCTTGCATTCCATCTCTTACTTACCAAGATCAAACTTGTGTTTCCCCTCAGTCTAAAGCCGAGGTTCTAAATCAATTCTTCTCAAGCTGTTTTAACAAATCTTCTCCACCCCTCTGTAATCACACACCATCTCCTCCACCCTTCCCTTTCCCACCTGAGCTCCTCTGCTCACCAGATGAGATTGTAAGTCTTCTAACTTGCATTCACTTTGAGAAATCAACTGGCTCTGATAGTATCCCTGCCAGAAAGATTAGATCCACAGCTGCATCCATATCAATTCCTCTTTCTCTTATCTTTAATTCCTCCCTCTCTACTGGTGTACTACCCAGCATTCCTTTGTAGTTCATATCCCAAAAACATCTCCACCCTTGTCTTTCCCCAAGGATTATCGTCCAATCTCTTTATTATCCCTAATAAGGAAGGTAAACGCCCCATATTTAACTATTTACACAAACTTATCACCATACAAGATGTTTTTTCAAATGTTCAGTTCGGATTTCGCCTACTGAAATAGCAATACTTAACGTAACTCAATTCTGGTTTGCTTCCCTGGATGCGCACAAGTCTGTCTGTGCAGTCTTTCTAGACATCAAGAAAGCTTTTGACTCTGTGCCACATATATAGACCACTCTTAAACACTCTGTCCTCACTTAATATTCCTTCTCACCTCTTCTGTTGGCTCACTTCCTATCTTACGGCCCGGTCACAGAGTGCTGCTATCTCTGGTGCTCTCTCTACTTCATGTCATGCATCCTCTGGAGTACCTCAAGGATATATTCTTGGTCCTCTTCCCTTTGTTCTTTTCATTAACGACATTGCAAAGCTCCCACTCTCGACATCTTCTACATTTACTCTCTATGCAGACGACATCCTGCTCTCCTATCCATTCTCTATAACCTATTCCTTAGATTCAGTGCAATCAGACATTGACATTATATTGTCATGGCTATCTTCCTGTCTCCTAATAATTAACCCTAATAAGAGCAAGTACATGATGATCTCTAAACCCCTCGCATCCTCATGCTCCACTGTATTAGTCCTCAATAGTACTCCACTTGATCTTGTTACTTCATTTACATACTTAGGAGTTACTTTCACCTCTAACCTCTCCTGGAACCTGCACATTAGCAAAGTACGCACTAAATCAAGGAAAATGATAGGATTAATTTATCACAACTTTTACCATCACTTATCCTCTCATAAGCTAATTAAACTTAACACAACATTAGTACCTCATCTAAGCTACTGTTTCTGTGTGGTCACCTCCTCCCTCTTCTTGTAATTCAAAATCTTTAGAACACGTTCAGCACTTTACACTCAGACTCTGTATACTCATCAATGGACTTCTGACCATGCATCCCTCCTCTTCACCCTTAAAATTCCTACAAATAGATGTGCTCAGGCCAAGCTCCTTCTAATTTACAAAATAATAAACATCCATTTTCCTCCAGACTCAATCCAATTAGCTCTTACTCCACTCATGTCTTCTCACCAATACCACCCATCGAACATCATAATCCCATTCTCCTGCACTGCATCCATGCAGTCTTCCTTCATTCCCTCTGCCACAGCTCTTTGGAACTCACTCACAACCTCTGTTAAATCCTCGTCCTCACTCTCTTCCTTCAAGCAATTTTACAATTCTTCGCCTAACTTCAATTATTTTTCTACCTATCATGTTGTCATGTATGTAAGGCTATAAATAGCTTTTGCTACTGAGCCAATTTTTCAAAAAACAAACAAAGCTTGTCCTATGTCCTTTACCACCTTCTCTATATTATCTTCATTACCCTCTGGTTCAACTTGCCCAACTGGTTTAGTTTCCTGCCCAAAACTTCAGTCCTTCTTTGCTTACATTCAACTTGTTTTTCCAACTGTCCACCCTTATTATATTCATGGCTTTCCATTATATTAAAGTTAATCCAGACACCAGCATTCTCCCTATGTTCCAGTTGCTTTAGCACCTCCACCATCAGCAGCTGTATTATGTTAGTAGTATTAGTGTCTATAAATCCTGCACCATCCCTTTCTGCTCAATACTGTTCTTTTATGTTACTTGTCAGCTCATCCTTCTTAAAAACATCCTTGTCCTTTAAAAAAACTAATTACATTTTCCATCGTTCTTTCTCGTGCCTCCTTTCAAACCTTCAAGTCAACATTCATCACAACCAGTGTTCCTCCCCTCTTTTCCGAGGCTTCAGCTACTTTTCTGTCCACATTTGTCTTAATGAAACAATTTCCACTCTGGGAACGACTACAAATCCAAATATTTCCTCACCCAACCTCTTGATATCTTCCTCAGCTATCCCAATGCAACTTTGATGATACCATTCCCCACAAGAACCATCACATCCAATCCATCTTGATCTTTCTTCAGAGTTTTTTTTGTCCTTAGACTCGGTCTTCTTTATTCACCGCCTTATTTTATTTTTATTAAAGGCCAGTTGGAGGGCATTGTGAACAGTAAGTAAGGCCTTGTCTAGCTAGGCTCAACCTTAGATATGCCACTGGAGATAGGTACCCTGAAGGTTGGTTCTTGCCTGGTTGTGGTATGTTTTAATGGGATCAATTCACATATACGGCCAGTAGCCTCGTGAAATTCATGTGCGTGTAATAAAATAAACAATTAACTAAAAGCACAGGTGTTAATGGAACCTAATTAATGGCCCATCTAATGGCCCATCTATTTTATTATTCTTGCTATAATTCAATTCTTATTTAATGGCCCATCTATTTTATAATGTTATTCTTTCTATAAATCAATTCTTATTCCCCATCCAAAATTCTTATTTTATACATACATTTCATTATTATATCATTCATACAGGGTATTGCTGACTTATATTTAACATTATATTATTAAATGCCAAGTGTTTTGACTGTCCATGCCGCTCTCGCCACATGAATTCATCCAGGTAGCTTCCAGTATGATGTGCAGGGCATCCTTTCATCCTCTTCAGTTTGGTCTTTACTCTATTCCAATACGACTCAATGTTTTGTGTATGGGTACCCGACCCAGGGTCTACAAAATGCAGGGAATTGTTGACAGTTTGGTGGCTAGAGACACCAGCAAGCGATCGAACTTGGTTATAAGCCCTCCACTGGTCTGAGTGGATGACTGTGTTGGGTGCAATATGGGCTTGTATGATGGGCAGTAGGGTGGCCGCATCTCTTTTCGCCACTTCCTGCATGTATCCCAAGGCTGGTGAGGTCGAGATGTCGACCATTCCGAACACCCAGACTTCTTGGGCTGGAGGTCTGCCTCTGTGGTGATGTATGTTAGATTAGGTAAAGTAAGATAATGGATCCAGATAAGATAAGATAAGGTAAAGTAGATAAGGTAAAGTAAGTAGGTTTCTAAATATTCTATAAACCTTTGGTTTGTGTCGGAAGAGCGATTCATCGATTTGCACCACCCCTCCAAGCACAATTGGCACTTGCAATAGCTTAAGTCGAACAGACTTCCCTCAGCCACTGGTAGATATCCACCCCTCTTTGTGGACTGATGCCAGCATCTCGGCTTGCCTGCATACAGGATACTCCCGAGACCACATACTCTCATTAATGTCTTCAAAGGATGATAGTCCAGAGTCTATAATTCAGTAATACTCTCATTCAAAGGATGATAGTCCATTAACAGCTATACTTTTAGTTAATTATTTATTTTAAGTTAATTACACGCGCACGAATTTCACGTGGCTACTGGCCGTATATGTGAATTTTTTATTTTATTTATTTATTTATTAAAAAAAATTATTTATTATATTATAATATATATATATAGGGAGGGGGGGGGGGGGAAATATGGGATGATATAATTGTCTCACAGATGAAATAATCACTTATCAGAAATGTAAGATTCTGATGCGACGAGATCCACAGAAGCAGGTGGCTTAGCGGCGTGACCTTTAGAGGATCTTGCTCCTCTGATAGCTTGGATGGAGGAGCGGAGTAGGGAGAAGTTCAGGCGACATCGCAGCCAGCATAGGGTCTTGCTGTAGGAGGAGTCCCATTTCTGGGCTAGCATGGCGGCCAGGCATTTGTAAAAATTGGTGGCTTCAATGCCCATGCCTCCTGTAGCAGAGAGAACAAGGGGGGTGAAGGAAGAGTGCTCAACTTCGCATATCCGCTGCTCATACGCCCTCTTCTTCTCACGCTCGTGCTTCCTGTATGTTGCGGCTAGAGCCTGATTATTATTGGAGGGAGCGAAGGGGTTGAACACTCTCACATCGTAGAATGACTTCTCGTATCTACCACCCCACACTCCGTTTGCAGATACATCTAGCCTTGCACCATATTGAGAATTTGCTGAGGCACCGTTGAGCTGGTTGGATGTCACTGGCTGCAGATCTGGTTCGATACGCACATCACTGCACACCTCAGTAAGTAGGGCGGCGGTAATGTCTCGGATTTCGTTATGTCGGAGCGATGGGAAACCTCGTTCAACGGTGAAGCTGTTGCCGCAATCACATTTGGAAGGCAGTTTGGATGGTGTCCAACCATATCTCAGAGCTAGAGCGTCATGAAAGGCGGACTTGTGAAGTGTAAACCCGTGCTCAGTGAGGGGTAAGGCAGTGAGCCAGATGGAGGCACCCTTTTCCTGAGCCAATTCCATGGCCTTCCTTTTAATGCACCCGGGCTTACGCAATCTCCTTCATAGAGTTGCCTTGCCTTCTCGCAGCACTGTGTAAAAAGAAACTAGGTGCTGTATAAAATATGAGAGCACTAGCAGAGAGAAAACTGACTGTATAGAGTGAGAATTTGAAATGGATCCCTAATTGGTTGTTGTCGGAGTAAGGAGCGGTAATAATAAAATCACTCGAATTCACCACGCCCCAAGGATTTCGTATAAAATAGAGCTAGTTTCAGGAAGGTGAGCAGCAGTATCGCGCAGAAGTAGATATACATTCCTGACAATTTGTGCAGTAACAGAAAAGCAGATAGCAGAAAGGTCATGGGTACAGTTGCGTTCATATTAACACTTCTGGCAATTGTGGCGTCAGTTTATTCTACTAACGAATGCGGGAGTATTCCTAAATCTGAAGACGAGATTAGTTCTTATTATACTTCTAATAACACTGGAGCATGTCAACGTAAGTATATTATTTGGAGTTAAAAAAACAACGTTGTGCACTGAAAGTAGAGAGTGACTGGAGTAGCTATATCTATGAAGCCAATTATTACTACTGTCATTATAGTTAGTGTGTCAAGTTTATAGGACAGCAGAGCAAGTATTCATAGCTAAGAGTTGAGACTTTACCATCCTAGTCTCATGAACCAGACCTCAATAAAGGTCTGGCCAACCCCCAAGTTACTTTTGTGCACAAATAATCAGCTTTAGGACAAATGTGGTTCATGGCCTAGTCATTGAGGCTAGTTCATTGAGGCTAGTTCATTGAGGCTAGTTCATTGAGGCTACATTGTTCTTGCAGTGTTTTGTTCCTCCCTTTAGGCAATGTTTGTTATGTTGTAGTTCCATACTCTAAATACAGAAGGAGATTTGTGAGTGTTGCAGTTTAAAACTCGAGCTAGTAGATGAACTTGAGTGATGTGTCAGAATCACCCTGTAGTTTCAGGTTTAGAGTAATGTGGCATATTTATATCAACAATTTAGAAGGTGTGGGAATAGTCCTTTGCTTGCAAACTGTGTTCGGAAATGTTGAGAAGCTCAGGAAATGATATCTACTTCTCTCTCCTAACTCCATTTCAGTTTAATTTCCTGCACTGCACTAATTAAAGAACAGGGTGACAGGATCTGGTCAGTTACTATAGCGCCACTGGTTTGGACAGTTTAACCAGTCTCTCCCGACTATTTTGTTTGGACCATAGAATCTCCTCACTTTGCTCAGGTGTTTTGGGGGGTTTAATTCAAGTTTGTATTAATGCCTGATCACTTGGAAGGTCAGCTGATTCATGATGTAACCGAAACTTCTTTCTGGCCAAGACGCGCTTTGCTCTTGCCAGATCCAAGTTCCCGGTCCGACGCCTGAACCTCTTCTAACCTCCCTCGCTAGAACCTCTCTTCAGACCTAACAACAAACACAGCACCCTTTGCTGTGTCGCTGATTAGCAAGAGTCTAGTGCTAATATATCCCAAGGATAACGAATCAATCAAGTGCTCTTACTCAATAACAATTCATACTCAATAAAGACAACTCTCACTTTTTAACGCCCTCCCTCTATAGTATACAAAGTTCAGTCCTTTTATAATTACGAGCTACTTGTTCAGTTTGACGTCACTTGTCTCCAAGGTGACTTCGTGGCAACCTATCAGGAGCTCGCTCCCGAGTCCACGCAATAGTTTTGTCATCTGTGTTCTCCTCCCGAGGTCGAACTCGCGATCATAGATATCTTCCCACGTTCTCTGCATTGGTGTGGTTTGCCACGTTCTCTGCATCCGTGTGGTTTGCCACGTTCTCTGCATTGGTATGGTTTGCCACGTTCTCCCCATTCATCTTGTGATTTGCAGGAGCCAGGAAACTACCTGTCAGAGGTTTCACTGACATTCCCTTTTCCTTTGATCGTGAGCCCTGGTCACGAGACAATCCATCAGCATTGGCGTTTGCCGTACCAGCTCTGTGGCTTACAGTGAACCGGTAAGACTGCAGTGCTAAAGCCCATCTAGCCAATCTTCCATGTGCATCTTTCAGGCTTCCAAGATGTGTGAGAGGATCGTGATCAGTCTCAATGTGAAACGTTGTGCCTTGCAGGTAAATCCTAAAGTGCTTGACACCCTGCACAATCGCTAAAGCCTCACGCTCTATAGCCGAGTACTTTTGTTCCCTGGGTAGCAGTTTCTTCGAGCCAAAGGCTACAGGATGTTCGTCTCCAGCTTGATCTTTTTGGCTCAGCACGTATCCCAGTCCAGTGGCTGACGCATCCGTCTGTAGAGTGAACTTCCTCGCCCAATCCGGGGTCGTTAGCATTGGCTCACTAGTGAGCGCTTCTTTAAAGGAATGTTCACACTCTTCACTCCATTCAACCAGATTACTTTTGTTTTTCCGGGTTAATTCGGTTAAGGGGTTGGCTATGGTGGAAAATGTGGGGGTGAACCTACGGTAATAACCGCATAACCCAAGGAATGCCCGTACCTGTTTTTTTGTCTGTGGTTGGCTATATTCTTTCACTGCCTTAACTTTACATTCCAAGGGCCTCACTTCTCCGCCACCCACTATATGTCCCAAGTAGTTACACTTATTGACAGCGAAACTACACTTTCTCTCTTTGATATGTAAACCTGCTTCTCGTAATCTCTGCAACACTTCCTTTAGGTGGCAGAGGTGCTCATCCCATGTGTTACTACGTATTAGGATGTCATCCAGATAAGCAGTGGTAAAATCGTGTAACCCATGCAGCACGTGGTCCATCAGACGCTGAAATGTGGATGGGATAGATACTAACCCAAAGGGCATGGTGTTGAACTGATACTTCCCGTAAGGTGTAATGAAGGCTGTTTTGGGCTTACTATCTTTTCCCATGGGAACCTGGTAAAATCCTTTAGTGAGGTCTAGAGTGGTAATTTACCTCGCCCTCCCAATGTCATTGATTAAATCTTCAATGTGAGGTAAAGGGTACGGGTCAACAGTAGTTACTGCGTTTAACTTCCTGTAATTCACACACATACGGGTGGATCCATCTTTTTTCTGTACTAACACTATAGGGGCTGCCCAAGGGCTCTTGGAGGGTTCAATGATACCTTGGTGTAATAAAGTCTTAATCTCCTCCCTTAGAAATTCCCGTGCTGTATGTGCTAGCCTGTATGGTGGTAAACGAATTGGGGGTGAGTCTCCCGTGGTTATGTCATGACTAACTAGGCACGTCCTCCCCGGGACGTCCTGTATGACATCCCTGTATGCCTCTTTTAGCTTGGTGAGTTGGCTTGTTTGCTAGAGAGAGAGTGTGTGTAACTTTTCTACCTCATTCAACTCGAATGGGTCGTCTATTTCCTGTTCCTCTGTCAGGAAGACTGCAGGGGCTGGTGAAGTCCAAAGCTTCATAGCATTTACGTGGAACGTCTTGTGACGCTTCCTACAGGCTCCAGTGTCTATCTGGTACGTCACTTCTGTGATTTTTTTTGTAACTGCAAAAGGCCCCTGCCATTCATTGAGTAATTTGTTCTTTTGGGTTGGTCTAAACACTTAAACACTAGAACAAAATCACCCACTTCAAAGTTTCTTTCCACTACCCTCTTATCATGGTGGAACTTCTGCTTTTTCTTTTCTCTCTCCTCATTCTCTCGAGCAATGTCTCTTACAACTTCTATGTTAGACCTCATGACCTCAATGTACTCGGTCACATCTGTCTCACACTGGTCTTCCTTCCCTTTCCAGAATCTCACAAGTTCATCTATAGGCATTCTCATGTCTCTGCCAAACAGTAACTTATAAGGGGAAAACCCTGTCGTGGCATGCACACTACCACGGTAAGCCCACATGATGAAAGGCAAGCACTTATCCCACTCAACCTTGCTGCTTTGTGTTAGTTTTCGTAAAAGCCTTTAAGGGTAGAATTAAAACGTTCCACCATACCATCCGTTTCTGGGTGGTATGGGGAAGTCCTAATCTGTACCCAATCTGTACCCCGTAGTCTCACAAAATTGTTTAACTACTTTCGACATAAAATTTGTCCCATTATCTGTTAAGAGCTCCTGTGGAACTCCTACCCTGTCTGTCAGATCTATTAGGCAATTGACCACAGTTTCAGCAGTGCTGTTTCTCAAGGCATAGGCTTCTGGCCACTTTGTGGTGTAATCCATGGCAACCAAGATATATTTGTTACCGGATTTAGACTTCTTCAAAGGGCCAAAAATGTCCATCGCTATGCGTTGGAAAGGCTCGGTGAAAATGGGTAAGGGATGTAAAGGTGCTTTGGCTAACACAGCTGGTTTTGCTTTCTGACACACAGGACAAGACATACATAATTCCCTTACGTCTCTTGCCAGGCCAGGCCAATCCATCCTCCGACGAATCGCCTCCAATGTTCTCTCTGGATCGAAGTGTCCAGCCACCATTGAGTTGTGCCCTAACTGCAACACTTTGGTCCGAGCCAACTGCGGGACAACCACCAGATCCTTCCCTTGGTCCTGGTACGGTTTCCGAAGCAGAATCCCATCCTTCCAAAAGTAGGGGCTGTTCTCCTCGCTTGCCTTTTCACGAATCCTCTCCAACGTGGAGTCCGTCTGTTGGGCCAGCTTCAGCTGCTCTGCTGAAATGGTCTCGAAAACATTTTGCTCTTCATTCGTGATGTCACGTGTAGGATCTGGGTCATCTGGTTCTTGTTCTGCTCCTATCTCATTTGGCTCGAGTAGTTCCGGATTCATGACTGGCTGGTCTCGCTCTTGTTCCAGCTGTTCTCATGCTGCAAGCTTGCTCTTTGCTTGCTCCTGGGCACGTGTCGTCACCATACATGATTTGGTTACGTCGAGGGTTGGTGGAATCGAGTCTTCCTCCCTTAGTGCTTCCTTCAGAATTTTTTTTAAATGGGGAACATCATGTCCCATTAACATATCCACTGTGATGTGCTCTGATACTCCCACAGCCATGTCGTGGTCCTTTCCTTCCACAGTCAATGTGATCTTTGCGGCTGGGAAAAGCACTTTCCTTGAGCTGGCAGTGTGATAGGGGATCTTCCACGACAAATAATCCTTTGGGTTGATCCATCTGGGGTGCACAACCGACTTTGTACAGCCTGTATCGATCAGACCAAGGACGGGACTCCCATTGACCTTGACTGATCTTGTCCACTTGGGCAAGTGTTCTTGTACGCGTACAAGGTTTGCTTCCTCCAGCATGACGCGACAATCTCTCTTGATATGGCCCTTCCGTCCACATCTGAAACACTCGATCTGTTTCCGGTCTTCGGCTTTCCAATTACTGCTTCTCTCTTCCATAGGTCTCGACTTGTTGGTATGTTGCTGTGCCGGGCTGGAACGTTCCCTTCGTTCAAGTCACCTCGGATCTACTTCTTTACGCTGGTTCCCAAGATACCTCGACACAGCTTCTGCAAGGTCTTCGAATGTGTCTGGTTGCAAATTCCTCATTTGGACATCTAACCATCTAGGTAGTTTTCTCAAGGCCAGTTCATACAAGACAGCATTAAATGCTGTCTTTCCCGTCGATTCAATCCATTGAGTGAAAGATTGTCGGTACGTACTGAACCAGAGGTCGGAATTGCTGGAGTCAAAAGGATATTCAAATGTCTTCTTCCGTTAAGTGTCTGCAGAGCTGTGGTAAGTCGCCAGGAGGGTCCGTTTGACTACTTCATAATTCAATTGGTCTAGAGCAGAGAGGTTCGACACTGCGGTCAGACCTTGTCCTGACAATGAGCTTCTTAGGTGGGCGCTCCATTGTGCTCTAGGCCACTCTCCAACCTTCGCTGTCATTTCGAATGTTTCCAGGTAAGCACCCATGTCGTCCACATTTTCGACAAACTTCTGCATGGTCAGACTGGGAGGCGGAACTATGTACTACTGGGGCAGTTATAGGGGGTCTGGTGGTTTCAGTCAGCGCTTGGATCCATCTATCCTGTTGTTCAGCTGCATGCCTCCGGTCCTCCTGCCTTTGCTCTTCCACTCTCTCAGCTTTGTTCCGTTCCATCTCCACCCAACGATCCATGAATCTGTCCAGTTTCCCTTGTTCTTGACGTTCGTGGGTCTCTAATGTATCATCGCTCCGCAACCAGCGGTCTTCTCCCGGTCGAGACATCTCCAACAGACACACAATTAGAGTCGTTGACAGCAAAATGCCAACTAATAATAAATAAAACTTAAATATGCAAACAAAACAACGACAAGTCTAACTGGTCAGAGTGGGTTTTCAGGTCCCGTAAGCACAATGCTCGAACCGTTCTCCGTATACTGAGATAGCTACTCGGCTAAGGACCTACAACTAGATCCTGACCTAACCGAAATTTGGGATACTCCTCTTTGAGAATCCCACCGCTGCCACCAATGTAACCGAAACTTCTTTCTGGCCAAGACATGCTTTGCTCTTGCCAGATCCAAGTTCCCGGTCCGACGCCTGAACCTCTTCTAACCTCCCTGGCTAGAACCTCTCTTCAGACCTAACAACAAACACAGCACCCTTTGCCGTGTCGCTGATTAGCAAGAGTCTAGTGCTAATATATCCCAAGGATAACGAATCAATCAAGTGCTCTTACTCAATAACAATTCATACTCAATAAAGACAACTCTCACTTTTTAACGCCCTCCCTCTATAGTATACAAAGTTCAGTTCTTTTATAATTACGAGCTACTTGTTCAGTTTGACGTCACTTGTCTCCAAGGTGACTTCGTGGCAACCTATCAGGAGCTCGCTCCAGAGTCCATGCAATAGTTTTGTCATCTGTGTTCTCCTCCCGAGGTCGAACTCGCGATCGTCGATATCTTCCCACGTTCTCTGCATTGGTGTGGTTTGCCACGTTCTCTGCATCCGTGTGGTTTGCCACGTTCTCTGCATTGGTATGGTTTGCCACGTTCTCCCCATTCATCTTGTGGTTTGCAGGAGCCAGGAAACTACCTGTCAGAGGTTTCACTGACACATGATAGGGAGTTCCCAGGTATTTTCTCTACTATACAGGTCCCTTTCATAGAACATACCTCAACATTTGCCATGAGGACTTGCTCAGAAAATGTGAATAGCTTAATGCTCTCTTTGATGCATACTCTTAGTCTACCAGCTTGGGCCATAGGTTGGGACTTCTTATATAGTGAAATAAGGGGTTGCTTGTCAATATTTAACAGGGACTTTCCTAAATAAACTGTTACATTGTGATTTCTCGTGAAATCCAAGGCATAATATGATGTTCAACTTGTGTAGGTACAGTCATAGCATGTGCTGGGTTCCTTTCAGGCTGGTCAGGCATTTGAATTTTAGTCACCCCCCCCCCCCCCCCCCCCCCCCTCCTCCCCTTTGGAAATCTAAATTTATGCTAAAGATGTCCAAAGTGGTGTAGTGATAATTGATTCCCAAAGGGGAAGTAAGAAGTCCCATTCGGTTGACCACAGTTGTAATCACAGATGGTCTCTGTTTAGAAAAACAGAACACACACTTATATACAAATCAGCTGCACAAATTACATGGTTAAATCTAAGATACAGGAAATGATTGGATAAACAATACAGACACACGTTAAAGCATACTATAATTGGTTCTGTGTCGAAAGTACACTCATTACATAGCCTCCCACTAAAAAGAAATTCGTCCCGAATTCACCTTGCACAAAAGGTAGTAGTTGATCTGGGGCTGCACGATTACATTGAAGATAATGCAGAACAATCGGGGCAATGGATCATCGGCAAACACACTTGATGTAGGTCTGTGTCTGGAGGGCAAGGAGACTGAGATTGATTTCATCCTTGGCATCTCTGCCGCAGTGGTGGAATGGATAGACAGATACCTTCAGGACAGAACTTTAATCGATCAAAATTGACAATCAGATGGTGTCTCGACGAGCAGATATTCTGAAGACAATAGACAGAGTCTGATAATTGTTTGATAATCCGAAAAGTTCCACTCCAAGGTCAATGTAATTTCCGGCCAACACCTTTAGGTACAACGGTTGTGTGTAACCACACAAGATCATCTTGGGTTGCCCATGCACTTTCATGTCGTACAGTTGTTTCTGCCGATCAAGCTTATGTCCTATCTGAGTCCCTGGATGGGTATAGGCATGTTGTAGTCATTTTCTTAGGTAGTGAGCATAAGCTGTTGTCGACTTCACAGTATCAGAAGGTACAATCGGTCGAGCTTTGAGCATACATAAGGTCAACAGGCATCTGAGCACATCTTCCAAACATGAGGAAAAATGGTGAATAATTGGTTGTCGGGTTGACACTGATATTGTAGGTCATACAGAGTGGCCTGAGCTGATCTTCCCAGTCAAAGGGGTGTTCAGTTGCTGCAGTCTTCAGCACAGAGAGAGCAGTGTCTGATTGAAACACTCAATCAGGCCATCTGATTGAGCGTGGTATGGTGTGGTCCCGATACCTAATAGCTTGCAAATCTCTGCTATCAGCTCAGATTTGAATTGCTTTCCTTGATCAGATGCAGCTGTTCAGGAGGTGAAAAATGGAAGAAAATCTCATTGGCAAAACATGAGCCACAGTTGAGGGAGGCTTCTTGGTTAGAAATAGGATAAGCTTCCATCCACAGAGTGCAACCACCAGAATGTATGAATATCCAAGAATGATGTCATCTTCAATAGACTTCCAACCTTCACACTCTGAAGTGGTGTCTGTTCTTGGGGCAGATTTTTTGGTGGATGCACAATCTGGACACATCTTGTCAAAAGCAGTCTGGCATTCTGTCATCCACTTGAAAGTGACTCTATGCTTGTGAAGTGGTCTAGCTATATTGGCAAGTCCTGGATAAACCTGAGAATTGTTGCATGGGTAGGCCAGGTTGCTACTTTTTCAGTCAGCTTGTACTCCCTCATCTGACACAATGTGTCGTAGGTACTGTACTTTGAGTTATTAGAAATCACATTTGCTGGGTTTCAGTTTCAAGCCAGCTTGACGAAGAATTTCGAACACAAGTTGGAGGTTAGCTAGGTGTTTATGGTTGCTCCTAGGATGATGACATCACCCAGATACACTAGATGGTGGAACCACTGTAGGCCAGCTAAAACCAGATCCATGCATTGAAAAGTAGCTGGTGCATTGCAAGGCCAAAAGGCATGGCTCTAAATTCGAATAAGCCGAATACGAAAAGCTGTTTTGGGTCTATCTTCCTTGGCTACTTCCACTTGCCAGTAGCCACTTAGCAAGTATAGGGTAGAGAACCATTTAGAGCTAGCTAGAGTGTTTAGTGTATCGTCGATTCTAGGCAATGGATATGGATCTTTGTGGTTGACTTAGTTTAGCTTAATGATAGTCTATGCAAAAACGAAACCTGTTCTTCTTCTTTCTGACAAGGACTATAGGAGAAGATCATGGACTTTTTAATGGTTAACCCACCTTGTTCTATAACATGCTATCTAGAAGCTGTTGTACTTCCTTCCTACGGTATGGAGGAACCCTTCTTTCAGCTGGTCTATGTGTGGAATTGATGGTGTAGCTGCTAATTTGTGTGACCAAGGTCTGAGCTTGAAGAAGCAAAGACATCAGCATATTGGGTTAGTAGGGCAAAAAAAATTCTTTTTGTTTCTGAGTAAGCTCGGCCTCACTATTCTCAACTATGTCCTACAAAAATTCTTTGCCCCGGCACAATTCGGCTGAGCTAGTAGGCACATTCGCAATTACCTTCTATGGAGGTGGGACTACCGATTCTATGGTAGCCACAAAAGTATCTGTATGTATCACAACAGGCTCGGTTTTAAGATGAAGTAGACGGACAGGTACTTGGCCATCACCACAGGGCTCAACTAAGGCTCTGGCTGCAGAACATGATAGGAAGTTCCCAGGTAATTTCTGTACAATACAGGTCCCTTTCAGAGAATGTACCTCAACATTTGCCGTGAGGACTTGCTCAGAAAATGTGAATAGCTTAATGCTTTCTTTGATGCATACTCTTACCAGCTTGGGCCATAGGCTAGGACTTCTTATATAGTAAAATAAGGGTTGCTTGCCAATATTTAACTGGGACTTTCCTAAATCAACTGTTACACTGCTTTCTCATGAAATCCGGGGCTAATATGGCTTCTGCAGTTAGGGGGATCTCCACTACAACATCAGTTTGTAACAGCATCCTTTCAGAATGGGATCAACACACAAATTAATTGTTATATTGTGTTTTCTCATGAAATCCTTGCCTAATAATATGGCTTCTGTAATTAAGGGACTCACCACTACAACATCAATATGTAACAACATCCTTTGAGAGTGAGATCGACACATGCATGACCATGGACTTGTAACAGAGTGCCATTGACTTCTACCAGTGGATCGGGCCAGGGTCGCAGGTCCACTCTTTATGTCCCTGTGTACACACTCTCCCATGCATCTTTCCACATTACCATCCTGCACAGACTCTTTACCATCCTCCACACCCTCTTCACCATTGCACACCCTCTTCACCATCCTCCACACATCCTCCATACCTTTATAATAATTCTCATCAATATATCCACCAAAATCATCATCGCTGTCATCTCCTTCTAACATACACAGCACTTCAGCTCTATTATAATATTTATCCATCACTTGTATTCAGCACAATGCACTATAAGGATCTAAAGTGAACGTACGTAACAGTGGATTTGTCCAAAGATAGTTGGGTCAGTACCATAAGCAGCAGCTTCCTGAGCATTAGTCATTTACGGACTAATATGTCCACCGCGTCTGCATTAGTTTTATTAAAGGCCAGTTGGAGGGCATTGTGAACAGTAAGTAGGGCCTTGTCCTGCTAGGCTCAACCTTAGATATGCCACTGGAGATATACCACTGGAGATAGGTGCCCTGAAGGCTGGTTCTGGGCAGGTTGTGGTCTGTTTTTATGCACCCAGGACTTACGTAATCATAGAATCGCCGTGCCTGCTCGCAGCACTGTGTAAAGAGAAACTAGGTATCTGTATAAAATATGAGAGCACTAGCGGAGAGAAAACTGACTGTATAGTGCCTACAGGAGTGAGAAATGGCTCCCTAATTCGTTGTTGTCGGAGTAAGGAGCGAAACGGGCAGGCTAAACCGCGCCCCCAGGCATTCGAATTCACCGCAAGGCATTCATATAAAATAGAGTAGTTTCAGGAAGGTGAACAGCAGTAACGCGCAGAAGTAGATAGGGCAGATCATACATTCCTGACAATTTGTGCAGTAACAGAAAAGCTGATAGCAGAAAGGTCATGGGTACAGTTGCGTTCATATTAACACTTCTGGCAATTGTGGCATCAGTTTATTCTACTAACGAATGCGGGAGTATTCCTAAATCTGAAGACGCAATTAGTTCTTATTATACTTCTAACAATGGAGACTGTCAACGTAAATATACTATTTGGAGTGAATAAACAACGTTGTGCACTGAAAGTAGAGAGTGACTGGAGTGTAGCTATATCTAAGGTAGCCAAGTATTACAGGCAAGTTTTGTCAAAATTATGGTTAGTGTGTCAAGTTTATTAGACAGAAGACCAAGTATTGATAGCTAAGAGTTGAGGCTTCACCATCCTAGTCTCATGAACCAGACCTCAATAAAGGTCTGGCCAACCCCCAAGTTATACTGGGCACAAATAATCAGCATGGCCTAGACATTGAGTTGAGGCTACATTGTTCTTGCAGTGTGTTTTTATTTGTTATTTTCCCCCCCCCCCCCAAAAAAAATCCCTATCATCTCGCCTGTCCCTTTAGGCAATGTTTGTTATGTTGTAGTTCCATGCTCTAAACACAGAAGGAGATTTGTGAGTGTTGCAGTTTAAAATTCGAGCTAGTAGATGAAGTTGAGTGATGTATTGTAGAGTAACGGGGCATATTTATAATGGCAATTTAGAAGGTGAGGAGTAGTCCTTTGCTTGCAAACTGTGCTTCAGAAATGTTGAGAAGCTACAATTCAATACCAAACTCCATTGCAGTATAAATCACAGTGGTGACAGGATGTGGTCGGTTATTATAGTCCCACATTCTGAAATGATGTGATCAATTAACCAATCTCTCCAGACTATTTTGTTGTTTAGCCTCCTGACTTTGCTCAGGTTTTATTTATATTCAAGTATGTAAATCTGAGTCTGATCACTTGGAAGGTCAGCTGATACATGATGTTCTACTTGTGTTGATGCAGTCATAGCATGTGCTGGGTTTCTTCAGGCTGGGCAGGCATTTGAATTTTTAACCTCCCCCCCTCCTCCACATTGGAAATGTAAATTTATGCTATATACCCTATAAGGAATAAAGATGTCCAAGCGGACAAAAGACATACCCTCTAGGGAAATAGCTAACACAGCTGGTTTCCAATTGAATGCTAGTATAACGATGCACTGTTTAGATCTTGGAGTTCCCCATCGCCCCTTTACCCCTCAAAAAAATTCAAGTGTACTCCTTACAAAAAATCCTGAAAGAAACACCCAGATTGTGCTAGTGATATAAAATTGTATATGTTGTAAATATAACAAGGAAAGTATACAGCAATGTAGGTTAATTATACCTTTTAGGTTATGCAAGAGCAACCTGGTTATTGCGCCCATTCTGTAATAATATAATTGAACCCAGTTTGGAAATGGGATATCAATCATTATGTCCAGCCAATGAGCATTATTGCAGCTTTCAAGTCCTTCAGGTCAGGTGGTTCAGGTATTACTTTTCTCATGTGCTGGATTTTGCTCCAGTAAGAATGTGGCGATTCACCAACTCACCATTGTCTTGGGTTTGGTTACTATCTGTATGAAGTGTTTAAGCTTGTGGTTATCCTTGCATTTGAGTTGAATGGATTCTCATTAGCTAAATTGCTGGATATTGAAATGACCAACAGCCTACAGATAGACTAACTGCATTGCATATTACCACATGAACATGAATAACGTGAGTGTGGTCACTTAGAATCATAATCAATTCTACGTCTTACTCTTTCTAAACTTGGCAGCTCTGAAGTTCCCACAACCATGTGTGTGTAGTTCTTCATGGTAAGGAAGAGATTGGAGAAGCCTGAAATCGACTGAAGCCAGGTATTCACTGACAACAATCAGAGAAGAGACTAAAGTGTGGGACTAAATTAGCATAATTCTAAATGACACACATCCACATTATCCACATTGCAACATGTATTTACTTTAGCTACTTGCATATACATAGAGTTTTTTTCCCTGATTTATCTTTGCATAGCTCAAAATCTTGACTTGGAAATGCCAAAGTGTATAAAACTGGAATGTTTTTGTGACTTGCACGCATGTAGGGTGCAGTGGATAGGTGTGTGGTTAGGTAGGTAGGTGGTGAGGTGTGCAGGTGCATGGTTGGGTAAAGATATTTATGTGGGTGTGTGGGTAAATGGTGGGTGGGTGGTTGTTTGGGGCATAACCTGATAATTGCCATGGAGATCGGTTATTTCCCATAAGCCGCCACTGGCAGTAGTAATTATTTTTGTCCACCATTTTTTGGACACCATAATGGATATATGTTTATCGGTTCATACATTTTTCACGTCACCAACATAAACTGATACATCATCAAAAATGAAGGCAAATTAGTAACCATTAACCAATACACCATACGAGCTACTTTATACAATTCACATAATGAAACCTAACTGGTTTTCCAGCATGCTCTATCTCAACCTGATCTGTTAGAAGACACTGTTGGTCGCTGAAGTGGAAAGATTTGTATGGGAAGCTTGATAGTTTCAATTAAAAAAAATTGAATGAATACTATAGCTGAAGAAGACAAACAACTTGAAGAAATCTGACATAAATTACATTGCCAACTCTATTAGAACTTTGTCAATCAAGGCACTAGGTGATAAGTTACTAGAGTTATAATAAGCACTAAATAGTAGCACAAGAGAAACAAACAAACAAACAAACGAAAAAAATTCTCACCCAACTCTCAGTTGACATAATAAAATTATAATGACCTTCTCAATAATCAACTTGAAATTGTAGTCTCTCCACATTTCAATTAGATGCTCTGTCGAGAGATTTCAATTTCAAGTTGATTATATATTGAGAAACAAAAAATGCTCCGAGTATAATTGTTATGCGTCGTTTTTATGTCCAGGAGGTGAGTCTAATCTGCTGGCTCCTATTCTTCCCTGGTCAGCTCGAATTAGAGTTAAAGATAAAGATTCACAAAAGAGCACACATACAGTATGACCAGAATCACGCTGAACTTGTCTTACCAGGAGAAGTCTATCCCCTTTATAGGGACTGATCAATCCAGTCCCATAACCATACATGGTAAAACTGCTAGTTATCAGTAGTCTTATCCATCCCTGAGGGCAGGCTCTCGGTCATTATCGCCCCTCATAGCTGATCTCCTTGCCAGTAATGTTTACTTTTAATATAGCTAGATAGTTCGGTAATTCTGTGAAGAAATGCAATTTGCTCATGGCTTCTTTCTCTACTATGTACAAGTGAACCATTAGCCTTGAAATTTTACTGTTTTAGTGTATATGGTTTGCAGTGGTTATCTTTACAATAGTCAAGTGATAACGATCAACATAGCTAACCTGATAGAGCCCTCAAACTAAAGAAGACACTCAAGACTTCCTATTACTTTATCACATGAGTTTTAGATATGACTAATCACTGACCTGGAATAAAGCACTAACTGACCTTTCAAGAGTCTATGATTCACTTCAATGTCCTGGGCATCTCTCCTTGCTATATAGCATATATATGTAAGGGAATATGCTGCATAAGCTAAAGTAAGCCCCTATATAGGAAATGTTTATCTTTCTGTGCTAAGCCTAAATGTTCAGATGTAGGAACCAATATAGAAGAATAGTTTAGGGTATGACTGCACTCCCTGGAAGTTTCCTTCAATCAAACATTGTATTAAGTTTGCATATGGAACTGCTGCTATGGGTGTCTAGTATACCATAGGAAATGAGATACATGGATAACTCGACAAAACTGATCAAAGAAGACTTGTGGATTTATTGTTTGCCTTATTGTGAGGCAGGCCACCATGGAGCATGTCAGCCTTTTTGATGGCATAGAGAAGCAAGTGATCAAGTTGCAGCTGCAAACAAATACTAAAAGTCTAGATAGGTTGGTGATTGCAAGAGACCACACAATTGCTAACAAAGAGAATCTCATAGAGTGCATGTACTGCACAATTTTTTAAGGTCAGACAGGTAATTTGATTATTAGTAACTACTTTTCAAGATATATATGTGCATCATGCAACAGCTTGTTTAGCTTTAGCAATGATGATTATTACACTGGCTTTGCATGCATTACAGTTACTGGAAGGAGAAATTTTGAACGAGGCCTGACTCTGACTGTTGACTGCAATGGTACTACTGCTAGAGTAATGTTGGATCTTATGGGAAGTATAGATGGTCCAAGCCGTTCAGCTGCATATATACAAATTCGGTGCTCTTTGTCAAGTGGCACTTGCAACGTTCAGGTAAAGTATACTACTTGGATGTGATTTAATAGCTGTTTTTTATGTATAGATAGCCAGAAGTGCACTCAAGCATTATACACAAGGCATAATATCATATGAACCACACATGCTAAACACTGCTGCACATGCCTAGCAGACTGCGGTATCATTATGTAATACTTTACTTCTGCTTAATTATTTATCTTTAAATCAGCTGTTTGGTTTTGAAGCCAAATTTTCAACCAAAATAATTCGGTCTTCATCAGGACAGATTTTAATATGCCATGATGAAGACCAAAAATCCCTGATCAGTTGAAACGTTGGCTTCAAAACAAAAAGGCTGATTTAAAGAAAAATCTTAAAGTATTTTATGATGTCAGCTGTGAGAGTAATCGTACAAACATTACTTCATGTTTGACAGAGTGAGTTTAAAAATGATAAAATGGCTGACAATCACAAATACTATTATGAGCAGTCTCTTCCAGGCCTTTACCTCTGACTCTGGGTGGCCTTCTGTGGAAAATAACTGCACAGGTACCTATGCTTACCTGGCATTGCTCTGAGTCCCTTCACTCTTGAGAAAGGTGGCACTTCTCGATTTCTTTCTGTACAATACATAGCTAATGCAATAAGGCTTATGTTTGCTTACTTTAATCCAGCTAATTCTTAGACCAAACTGCAGCTAATTTAATTTGTATTCTAATGAGTTTATAAACTTTATTCCAAAAAGAAGTATCTATAAATGCTATGGAAAAAAAACAATTTTACAGTATAAGCAGAATCTATACTGGGCACCTCCTTTTAAAGTTCCTAGCTTCTTATTAAGTGTTGGTCATAATTTTTTTCCTTCTTTTTGAAAGTCAGTGCTTATCATTTCAGGAGAGTAGATAATCAATGTCCATGCAGTCAATGTACTCTCATTGGTGTTGATATATAATAGTACACACCAATGTACTCTCATTGGTGTTGACTATATATAGTTGATATATAATAGTACACACCAATGTACCCTCATTGGTGTTGCTTTGCCACTTGCCTAGTATATCTAGTCTGCAATAACTGTATTGATTATAACTGCATATGGGCCATTGCTTGTTGAGCTGCTCTGTATTAAATCCCTTTCCAATTCCTGCTAGGAGAACCCATGCAGATTAACAACATAATTTTACAGCATATAATAACAATAAAAATACTGCCACATATGGCATGAAGCAAGGCAGTAAGGACTTCACTAACATTGACGAGAGATCATCTACATTTATACACTTGTTTTGTGGAATACTATTGATGACCACAACCACTTGTTTCCCAGACCCACCTGATTTCTATAAAGGCAATCACTACATATTATTACGGTTGAAACAGGTTGACGAGTAAGAACTTACCAAAAGAATAGGAAAGCAATATTTTGGAGCAGTCCATTCCTTAAACTCCATATCCAATTATGGCTTCTTTGGTGGCTGAGGTCATCATGTTACTAATTTATTTTTGCTTACAATTTAGTTGTTTTGCATGTGTTAATTAACCACATCCTATTCAGTGAACTTTAATGGATAGTGTCACTATTGAACTTTGGCGTGTTACTTCACACTTCTGACTGCCACTTTCGAAAATCAATTTGGAATAAGCAAACTTTGAATGTAGAAGCTAACTAACTATATCTACCAGCATGCACATGGTGTTTAGGAACACGAACACTACAATTGGCAACTAAGATTAAAATAATGGCAGCCTTTCTTGGGAAAATAGACGAATTTAAAACCGATGTGGAAAAATTACCACTTACCTAGAGAGAGGGGAAATCTTCTATATAGCTAACTGCATTGCAGATGCAAAGAAACCACTAAGATTATAGGTGGCAAGACCTATGAAGTACTGAAGAACCTTCTCGCAGCAGAAAAACAAGTCACAAAGGACTTTACCAAACTGAGCACTACTTTGATGGTACACTATGATTCTAAGCCATCTGTCATTGCTCAGATGCAATTTTCACAAATGCCGACAGCAATCAGGAGATCAGTATAACCGTTTTTATCGCAGAACTCCGGACGCTGGCTATTTTCCGTGATTCTGAAGATCACCTGGAGGATGCACTGAAAACAATTGGTTAGAAGACTATAAAATGAAGCCATACTCAAAAGGATACTTTCTGAGGATAAATTAACTCTCAAGAAGGCAGTGGATCTTGCGGTGTCTGCAGAGGCAGCAGCCAAAAATGCAAAAAGTTTTACTGGCACTGAATTCCAAGGGATTAGGAATGTTACCTCAGATGAATACAAGCACTATGGAAGAACCAATCACCTCGCTAGTGAGTGCAGGTTCAAGTGAACCAAATTTCATAATTGTGGCAAACAATAGCAGATTTCTACAGTATGCAGACAGCCAGGGATATCCAGAAGGGATACTGACACAGGAAATACAAGTGGTAGCAGAACATATCTCTGTCAAAATTTCATGTCGACCAAGTATATCCCCTCAGAAGGGTGAACTCAAAAAGTAGTGATGGAGAGAAGTATGAGGATCGAGAGGAAGAGGAATTGCCACTCTACAAAAAAAATTAATGAAGGAACTTCAAAACCAATAATGGTTGACATCAAAATTAATATTACCATTGAAATTGACACAGGGGTAGCAGTGACTATCATCTTACAGGAAACCTGGATATCTCTGTTTCCAAAGTTACCTCTCCATGAGTCGAAGTTCGCTTTCTATCGTGATTTATACACTCGACCTTCTCTATTTCAAAACTAGGACTATAAGGCTTGACATCCAACGACCGATTATGTGCATTTGTATACCCATCACTAATTATGTGTGTGTACCTAAGCTTCAGTCTCTCCACTGAATGCTCCAAAAGTGTTTCTGTTCCTGGAACCAGAAGAGCCTTAAAAATTGGCTTCACAACTTGCCTTGTGACCCTCAAACCATTCTTTGTAACTTGCCTCGGTCTCAGGTCTTTGCATGCAAGCTCGACAGAACTTAGACATAAAATAATACTTGTCCGGTGTCCCAAAACATCACAGCAACCAAGCCATAATTTGATTTGTGACCTCGTCTCACATGCCATCAACAGTAACACTAACATCGACGATGTCTTAATGCAACACGTACTTAATTAACAGTTACACAGATTTGGCAAGGATTGAGGTCAAGGTTTGCTGCATGACCAATCCCATAAAAATCATGTACCCTATGAGCAGCTTCCAACATTTGTGTTACTGCATTTGCATCACTCCTTATTGCCCTAGAATTTTAAAAAACTGGTGGAATATGGTGCAACATATCCATGACAAGGACTCAAGCATGGCTTATTAGTGCAGCTGCTGATTGGTGCATGTAATGGTAACTCAAGGGTGGCATGGGGGCATGTAGTGTTCAGAGCACACTGAATAAGGGATGCTACCAAATGCATTGGCAGGGTTGAGGCATGACACGGTAAGGGATTTGCCCACAAAGTTTGAGTGGTGCTCAGTGCAATCTGATGTTGCTATCATGAAGGTCTTCTGCAGTAAAGGCAGTCATTTTACAGATCAACCTGTTTTTGAGCAAAGTATTCAATATATTTGATGTCAAGGCGATCAGTATAAAAATTGTGGGTGTTTGCTGAGCTCTTTCCAATGAGCATGATGGCAGCTGTCCTCCAGTTAGGGGTATTTTAGATGTGAACCAGCAGCACTTGAATAAATTAAGTTGGTACACAATTGAGGAACAGTTCTTGAAGACTGGTATGGAATCCTTCTAAAGGAGAGGGACATGATGATGACTAAGTGTGCTTGATGACTGCCAAAATCTCCTCTGAAGAGATACAGTTGCATCCTTGGATCAAAGTGGGATAGGCATCCAGTCTAGCCTTTCCAAGGGCCAATGATTATGTGTAGCTGAATAATTGGAAGTCAGGTATGACCCTGCTAGCCACATTGTCATCCAGAAGCTAGCCCAAGAAAACTTGCATAATATTTATGACAATGATCTCTAGTATTCCTGGTACATTTAAACTCATTTGATCTATCAGATTTTTTCTTGAATGAACTCTGCTGGCAATCTAGTTTGAAAAAATTCCAAGCCAGAGTTAATTAACCTCTCTTGTATGGGTGTCCCAGCTACATATCCTTGCTTGTCTATTCTTCATCTCAGACACTTTCTTCAGTTCTCTGTCATGCTTTGGCCTTCCTTTTCTCATTTCTGGTATTCTGTTACTAGTGGCTCTATTTGTAAGTTTCCTGACGCCATTCTCTCTGACTAGGTGATTGTCGATTCTATCAGCTGGAATCAGGTTCTCTCATCAACTGAAGAATTAAAGGAGCATAGAAGGCACCACATTTCTCATAAGTAAAGAATCCACACTCCTTTAGCTCACCTTTGAGGAAGGTAAGCTGTGAGATGGTTAGCATTCTGGTTGATCTTCAACTAGAGAGCACACAACAGGAGCTTCGCTGATTGGAGAGGGGAAAGAAGCCTCCTGATTAGGCAGAGTAGTACTGTCTTCATGCTGGGCAGAGCTATTGGTGACTGATTTGCATAGAGCATTGTGTTAAAGATGAGCGTCAAACCTCAGAAAGGTTTCGTGGCATTAGGGCACGACTTCCTAGAATTTCCATCATTCCTCTTCTTTACCAAGATCTTCTTGGACAGATAATGGAGAAGTCCTATCCTTCCTCTTACACTTGCCAAGGCATACTCCTAGACCTTGAAGACTGCTACAGCATGAACAAGATGATTCCCCCCCAAAAAACATTAAAAAATTGCATATTAAATTGTCTGAAAACTAACTTATCTACTCTGTGTACCTTTGCTAGATGGATTTATACAAGATGAGAAGCTAGATACACCATGACTAGTTTTATACTCCAAGATAATTTTAATCAGCTCTCAAAAGTTTCAGTGTAGTTTATATTACTATTGTTGTTGTTGTTTATTGTTCACTTACAGAGTTCTTTTTTATCATCAGCTGAAAATGACAAAAGTGTTGAAGTGCCGAAGACCTCTACTAGTTGCTTATTTGCCGCCTGTTTTCGGTACCCAAGGTTGAACCCATTTAAAACAGTATATTACTATGTTAATATAACTGAATGTAAGTCAACTTAAATTAAGTTGCATGAATCAATTAATGGAATATGTGAAACCTTAAATCAAGCTATATAATCACATGCAATGGCTTACTTCATGTCTAGTATTGTTAACTCTTAGAACGCCGGTGGCGTCTATACACGCCAATTGAAATCTACTCTCACACGCCGGTGGCGTATATACACGCTCCTAAAATATGTAAATTTTTATTAGCGTTTGTTGCGTAGCTGCTTATTCTTACAGCTGCACTTTGTATTTTATCTGAGAGATCTGTTCTTGTTCTTTTGAGAAAGTATACCGATAGCTAGCTGGCTGTTGTGTTTTTTTTAAAGATATTTTTTTAAGTAGGCAAGTACATTGAAGTGCGTTATAATTGATTTCATTAGCGTTTATTGGTTTATTGCGCAGCTGCTTATTCTTACAGCTGCACTTCGTAGTTGATCTGAGAGATCTGTTATTCTTCTTTTGACATAGGATACAGACAGCTAGTTGGCTGTTGTGTTTTGTTTTTAGATATTCTTTGAAGTAGGCAAGTACACTGAAGTGAGTTACAAATGATGGAGAGATATAACACATTATAAGATTATTAGATGCTGAAGACAGTGATGAAGATTTTGATGGATATGATGAAGGTTATAGTGGTAGTGATGATGATGCTATTGGTGCTGTGGATGGTGTTGTTGATAGTGGTGGTGTTGGTGGAGGTGGTGTTGGTTGTGTTAGGGTTTGTAGTGCCGCTAGCAGTATCTCTTCCAGTTCCAGCAGTGCAACTGTCAGCCAGACCTCTTCCAGCTCCAGCAGTCTAACTGTCAGCCAGACCTCTTCCAGCTCCAGCAGTCTAATCAGACTATATCTTCATCACTATAATGATATCCACAAAGTATAATGAAGTAATAATGATAGGTTAGTTCATGAGCTAAACTATGATATCCACAAAGTATAATGAAGTAATAATGATAGGTTAGTTCATGAGCTAAACTATGATCTGGCAGTTTCCTAGCTCCTGCTGGTATTTAGCGGTGCTAGAGCACTAAATATCAGTAGGAGATACCAGCGCTTAGTGTTTCTCTCTACGTAAAACAGACCAGAGGAGCTAACATACAGCCAGCCCTTAGTGTATCTAGCTTAGCGTAGCTATCTACACTACACAGCAGCTGTAACTAGGAACCTTTAGTTCATCCCAGAGATAGCGCTAATACTCCATAGCTATCTAGCAGAAGCCTATAATTAGCGTGTCTAGCTTAGCATAGCTACACAGTATCTGTAACTAGGAACCTTTAGTTCATCCCAGAGATAGCGCTAATTCTCCATAGCTAGCTAGCTAGTTGGCAGAAGCCTATACACAAGCTAAACTGACCCAATAACTAATATCAAAGTACTCAACTTACTTTGGAGAAGCTTTACTTCTTTAGGCCTTCGCGTTCTGTAAATGGCAATGATCGACTTGCATCCTGCCTAGATCTGGTGATAAATCAGCTGACTGACAAAAAAAGGCGTTGATTAAAAATCGGTGTTTTTTTTGGTTAATTAAAAAACGGCGGTTATTGGGTTGGAAACAACCACGGCGTCTGGGTATAAGTATCCATAACAGCTAAGGCGGTCTAAGAGTTAAGTTTGGCCGAAAATACTGCAGTAGATTTTGGATCAGATAATTATGCGTACACCAGGGAAAGGAATCATGCGTCTATCTATATTATTAGAAGTGTGTAATGATATTTCTATTCTTTGTGTCATCAACCACATACCATGACCTATATTGCAAATATCTAGGTAAACTAATGAACAAAGTGAGATGCCAGTAGGGAACATATACATAACTAATACTCTACCATGTCTAGCCTTTTAATGAAGATGATGATAATGATGATGATGATGATGATGATGATGATGATGATGATGATGATGATGATGATGATGATGATGATGATGATGATGATGATGACGACGACGACGACGACGACGACAAGCCAATACCCACAGAGACATTGCAGTTTTTCTCCCACAAATATTAATGCTAGAAGCCACTAATATCAATTGACCATACTTATATATGTAACATGTATAACAATATATTTCAAATAATATGAAAGAGAAGGCACTGCTCTATCTACTTATGTTTTGTTGAATATTGTTTGCTTTGCCTATTGTTTCCACAAATAGTTCTTTCAATATTGATGTTAGACTAATCTTGCCATTGTGGCAGCAGTTCAGGGTCTCCATAAGCATCGCATACTGGCAAGGTGTGGAAATTGGTAAAAGTTTGCATTGCTAGGACTTTCACTTATTCACCTTGTCCTGCTCTCTGCCTTTCTCTGTCTGCTCTCTATGAATGTTTCATTTTCTCGTGTGCTATATAGCTAATACTATTCTACTTCTTTCCTAGATATTTTGATACTTGCTCTTATATTTTCAACTCAGCCATTCTCCATGTCTGTCTCTGTGATAAAATAGTTCTATCTTGCATTTCACGGGTTAACTCCAGTTACAACATGTTGCACTCAGTTTTTAGTAGCATGATATATTATACACACATGAACAAGTTTATTACTATATAGATAATAATAATAATAATGATAATGATGATGATGATGATGATGATGATGATGATGATGATGATGATGATGTTGATGATGATGATGATGATGATGATGATGTTGATGATGATGATGATGATGATGATGATGATGATGATGATGATGATGATGATGATGATGATGATGATGACGATATATTTCAAAGAGAAGGCACTTCTCTATCTAATTATGTTTTGTTGAATATTGTTTGCTTTGCCTATTGTTTCCACAAATAGTTCTTTCAATATTGATGGTAGACTAATCTTGCCATTGTGGCAGCAGTTCAGGGTCTCCATGTTATAAGCATCTCACAATATACTGGCAAGGTGTTGACATTGGTAGAAGTTTGCATTGCTAGGACTTTCACTTATTCACCTTGTCCTGCTCTCTGCCTTTCTCTGTCTGCTCTCTGTGGATGTTTACATCTAAGAATGAGTATTTTCAAGTTCATACTATAGAAATTAGGGCACACATGATATAATGGTTCTCTTTCGGTTCTCAATCATTTTTCTTTTTTCCTGGTGATCGTAAGCCATGTGAAAAACTATATAAAATATTATATAAGGACTTAATAAACCATTGTTTAAAATTAGGTTAAGATTGGAAACCATTGTTTAAATTCAGTTAAGATTGGAAGGACTACCTTTCCCATCTTCCATATTTAAGGAGAGCTGTTGTTGAGTCTCTATAGTAGTACTTGAGTTCACACAACAGTGAGGATACTAACTCTAGTAGTACTTGAGTTCACACAACAGGATACTAACTCTATTGCAGAGGATAGTAAATGGTAAATATTCTTAGTAGGGGGTGGGGCGGGGGGGGGGGAGAGGTTGGAGGTGTTCTGACATATGCTCCCCTATTTATACCAAGTGCAGGGCCCACCATATGCCACTGTAGGCCAACTCACATTGCCAGAAGCATGTAGCGTGCAGGCTGGTCATAAGCTACAAGTCCCACTGCTGAACTGGGGGATGATTAAGACCCCAAGTGGGAGAGAGATATCAGGCAGATACTTCTAACAACACACATACAGAAAAGTGCCTTAGGCAATTTGACCAACAAAACTTAGCACTGCTGAAATGGACTCTTACAGTGAAGGAGGTGTCACCATCCCCCCCCCCCCCCCCCTAGAGCCACAAGTCATTAATGTCCGAGCATGATACCACATCCTGATGGTGTGGCACATTGAATTTGAGTGGAGGGACCCAGTGTTGCAGGATGTGGTCAAGCATCCACAAGTCTAGTCACCGAGGGAGGGCTTGCAAATTACCAACCATTTCTCTACCCTGCTATAAGTTAAAGAGAAAACTATCATTAGAGTCCCACACTAAGTTTAATCTAGATTGTTATTCATCATAAAGGATAGATTATCCTAATACAATGACCTTCTCAATAATCAACTCAAAATTTAATCACTTGACATTTCAACTAGATGTTCTAACTTTTATCTAATCCAGATGAAGGCTAGAGCATCTAGTCGAAACGGCAAGGGATAAAATTTTGAGTTGATTATTGTGAATGTAATTTCGTTATGTCAACTGTGAATGATTGTTCTAGTAGAAATGTCAAGAATTTTTTTATTGAGATAGATGTTCATTAACCTTGATCTTTTGACTCAACTTTTACTACAGTTACTGGGTATGACTTTTTTCTTTCAAAATCCATCAAAATTTGCTTCCATTTTTTTCTTGCAAATGAATATATATATGCATTTGAATTTTCTACTTTCGTAGCATATAACAACAACTTTTTCAGTCAATTTAGTTTCACATGCTCCAAGTGACATCATCAAGTACAAGATAATGGTTGATCATGGTACAGCCATGCTAAATAAGGGATTGTGAGCTAGGTAACACATACATTAGGTCAAGCCATCAGTGAAGCTTGGGAACATAGACATTTGGTAAAGCCAGTAGTGAAGTAGGTGCTTATTAAAAAGTAGGCACTTAGTATGAATACTTGCTCAACAACCACCTTGTATGGATATGGCCCTCATCTATTGTATGGCTTGAACCAAGGGCCATAGTTATAGCTACGCATTATGCAAATTGTAAAACATGACCTCCCTTCAGCTGTTAAATCACAATATTCTTGATATTCTTTCGTCTCCTCCACCATGCTGGTAGCTTTTTTTCTTACAGTTAGATGCTCCTCAAGCAACTCCTCTCTGCTCATCTCAATAATGGAGGAACACACACTACTCGGGAGAGAAGCTAGGGTGGTAGTTGGTGGTCAAATAAGGCACTACTTGGGGGTGTGGGAACAGAACAGCACATGGTCTAAAACTTATAGAGCAGAGCACATGATCTTGAGGTGTGAAATTCCTGTAGTCAATGCTTGCACACCAATGAAGGTGATGGATGTGAATGCTATGAAGACAGCTATGAAGTTGATAGTGCGATCTTTGAGCCTGCGTATAACAAGGAAAAGTGCGAGGCTCATTGCACGATGTTGAAATTCAAACATTCTTGCTGACTTTCATTGTGAAACGAATCCAATTTTGAAGTCCACAGAGAGTTCTTACTGGTCTTTATCAAAACTTCTGATATGCATGTGTGTGAAAATGTGTGTGAAAATGTTAATGCAAAGATCCACGTCTTCATTTTGTATACAATTTGATAACAATTTTGAGCATCACCAGGCTCATTTAACAGCTCTTTTCTGGTTTTAAGAAAACATTAATACTTGAAATATAATACAGAATAAAAGGAATCAAAAGCTTGTTTTGAGACAATCGAGGTGAATAATGGAAGATAAGATCCTCTAGTCTCTTGGGTGATCTTGCTAAAATTAATACATGGAACAAATATCACCAAGATAATGTAGGGATAAGGCAAGATAAACAATGGAAAAATATATTAGTGAATTAATTGTCCTGAATTTTGCCTTGGCTCTAAACTGTGTAGTAACATTAAGGCCTGGCATAATGTCTATAATAAGTGATGTGCATAATTGAAGACTTATCCAGCAGACAGACTGGCAGGCAGACAAGCATACAACAGACTGGCAGGCAGACACAGACCAGCAGACAGATTGGAAGACAAACACATAGACCAGCAGACAACAGACTGGTAGGCAGACGCACATCAGAGAAACTGGCAGGTAGATAGAGAGGCAGACATACACAGCCAGCTGACAGACTGGCAGGCAGACACACAGGCAAACAGGTAGACTGGCAGGTAGAGAAACTGGCAGACACTGCAGACACATTCAGACCAGGAAACAGACTGGCAGGCAGATATATATAGACTAGCAAACATCAGAATGGCAGGCAGACACACACACAGACCAGTATACAGAATGGCAGGCAGGCACGCACAGACCAGCATACAGACTGGCAGACACATACAGACCAGCAGACAGACTGGCAGGCAGACACATACAGACCGGCAGACAGACTGGCAGACAGAAAAGCAGACAACAGACTAATCTGATTCCAATGGCCTACATTTCTGTCATTGGTATGCCTAAGTAAATGGTTGTCCACACCCTGTCAAAAATTTCCCTTGTAGAGATATCCTTGTTCACAGAGGGGATTGATTCCACATTGGATTTAATTGAAATGGCTCTGGATTACAGCCAGCACCAAGAATCACCTAAAAGGCCTGGTAAATTCACCAGTGGCCAGATACTAAATTTTAGCCGAGCTAGTGGCTGGGAGACTAGTTGGACCTTTGGAGGAGTCAATCAGTCTAGCCAAATGGCTTAATCACAAAATTAATAAGTGGTGCATTATAGTTTACATTTGTTTCTTACAAGGCCTTAGTATGAACGAAGGTATCTTATGGGCACTGTCATCAATATCTTACAATAGTGTGGATGATGCATCTGGGCAAAGTTGACAAACAGACTTACAGTGACCTGAAAATGCATGTCACATTTGAGCTGAGACAGCCATCAGAGAAGATATGGTGACTCCAGTCTCTTTTAAGATGATGATGCAAAGAAACCATATCTAACAAAGGAGTAAGTAATCATTTCTGGGATACCTGGCTCATGCAGCTTCGAATATATACTCCCAAGCTGCATTTTTCTACTTCAGCTCTTCAACAGGCTATACCTGATTAGAGCATCAAAGCACTATGTACGACTTAATGCAGGGTCTAAGGCAAACTTAGCTTGGTTCTTCCTTCAAGGTGGAATGGTTCAACTTTTTTTTTACTTTGAAATCTATCAAGTCATGGGTACTCTAATGTTTCAGGTAGCATTAGGCATGGTTCCTAGTAGGTGAGACTAGGATAGTAATACCTATCAGCTGGGAAGGTCTAGAGATTACTGTCAATGCAATATGAGGTATAGATCAGGTAAACATGTTTTATATTCACTGCAACAGCATGGCAGTAGTTGCTTTCATAAATAGCAGAACAGGTAGGACATATATTATGATTGGGGATCAACAACTTGGACTCTACTCTACACTCGCTCACTGACTGAGGTATCTTCAACTTCTTGTGACAGACACAGACAAGCACTCCTTTTGCAGAGGGTATAACTCAATACCTTTACCTGAGGGAGAATCAACTGTCTGTCATTTGAAGCATATCTATTTCTGGCTTCAAATGCCTATAACAGTCAATAGAACCATCTTAAGTACAAGTCTGTCACCTGCAGATCACTAATGGTATGGCAGATCTTTCTTAGGCCTCCTTTCCTCATCTGATTATGGACTGAAAGTGTCCGTAGTGACTGCACTAAAAACTAAGACAAGTTGTCTTCCTACTACAGCAGATGCTCAGGAGGGCCTATGTATGGGGAAAGGAGAAACCAGACTTTGACATGGTTATGCTGCTCCAGCATATTAACTGGGCTTTTTCCACCTTATGTTGGTGGGAAAGTTGACCTACCTTCACATGACACTTTTACACCTGCCATGTTCAGCGCAATAGACATGTTTGTCGATTAATGTGTCACTTACATAACTTTCAGTCCACCTGAAACAGAATTTGTAGCAGGTGTAGTAATACACACCTAGAGACTACACAGAACATCTGCCGTACTACTGCCTTACCTTTAATTAGGGACTTTTCATTTTTTCTCCCTCTATATGGGTGGGAAAGTTGACTTGCTTTCGCATGAGATTTTTACACCTGCCATGCTCAGCACAATAGACATGTTTGTCGATTAATGTGTCACCTACACATCTTTCAGTCCACCTGAAACTGAATTTGGAGCAGGTGTAGTAATACACATCTAGATACTACACAGAACATCTGCTGTACTACTCCCATTTATCACCTTTAATATTTAATAAGGGTCTTTTCATATTTATGTGATGGTCCAGCTTTTCCAGATCCCCATTAGTTCAGTCGCATTGCCAAGCACTGGTATTGGGTGGAGTGAGTGACTCTGGTGTAGCTACAACAGCTGGCAAAGTGAGCTAAATTAACTCGTTGATAAAGACCACACAATTAAACTTTTCTCCAGACATACAACACTAGGAAACATGGCAGTGGACTCACTTTTCTTCCTGATGCATCACACAGTCCACCTAAAATGGAGTAAAAATGTCTCATTTGGGGGGAACAACTTTGCATCTTGAAGCTACATTACCCTCTTTGTCCTGTTGCTTCAGTGTTGGGGTACTTAGCCGTCCATCCACACCCCCTCCCCCACCCCCACACACACACATACCTGTACCCAGTGATGGTGTAACACTTTAAGGACCCAAACTCATCCAGTACATGTGCCAGGTGCTGAGAGTGGTGAGCATAGATGATTCATGTTTCAGTGGTCATACAGCTTTCATACTAGTGCAACCACAACAGCAGTTAAAGCATGCTGAGTGAATCCCTAATCACGACCCTGGGACATGGGAAATCATTAGCTTTTTCACTGTACATTAGTACACCCTCACAACAGCTCACATGTCATCTCTGCAATTTTAGTCACCCCTTGCTCTAGCCCACAGGACACTTGACACTTCATCATCATTGTTCTGGTAGCTATGTGATGCTAATTATCTTAGTAGAGTATTGCGGAATTGGAGGTGTGTAGTGCGTTGCACCATTGGAGGATGTCATAGCTGACATACATTCCCTCACTTATACCTAGTGCACGGCCAACCATATGCCACTGTAGGCCAACTCATATTGCCAGAAGCATGTAGCGTGCAGTCTGATCATAGGCTACAAGTCCCACTGCTGAAATGGGGCATGGCTAAGATCCCAGCAGTGGTCCCACTCAGAGGTGGCACTAGTACTGCCCCATTAAGAGGTCCATACACCCCCAATAGTGGGTCCAAAATACAATGGTGGGAAGAGTCTGAGAGGGGAGTTTCTCCCACTTCCAGGAGGGCTGCTCCAGTGGTATTTGCAGCTCTCTGAGCCATATTAGACAAGGAGCAAATTAGTGGTTGGATTGTCGGCAATGCTGGGGAAAAAACACTGAACTTTCTCAATCTTCTTCATAAAATCAGCCCATCCCATCGGGGAATAATATCACATTTACCCGATTATCTTCAGATGACTGAACATTGCATCAAATTAGTTCTTGGATTGTCGGCATTTCTCCAAATACTAAACTCTCTCAATCTAGGCCTATTCTTCTGGGAATAATATCACTTTCCCTGACAACTGGTACCATATAGGTGATCCAGGTCTTTCCAATGGGGGGTGGGGGGGCCCGTGCCCCTAAGAATTCACACTGGCACTACTCATTGTCCCACAGCTGAACTGGGGCATGACTAAGAGACCCGGGAAGTGGAGAGAGATGTCCGACAGATACTTATGACAGATAGACAGATTAGTGCCTCAGGCAATTTGACATGGCACTGCTGAGATGGGCCTCTGCAGTGAAGGAGTGAAGGAGGTTTCAGACACCCAGCCCCCCCCCCCCCCCCCCTTGATGTTCTGATAGTGGCATATAAGGTTTGAGTGGCAGGCCTCTATGCTTCAGGATGTGGTCAGGCATCCACAAGTCTAGCAACCTGAGGGGTTATCCACAAACTATTTCTCTAAAATTCATCTAGTTTCACGATGGCAAGTAATCAAATAATGTGTAAAATTACAACAGAGATGCAGAAAGGAAGATGAGTGCACCACTACAGGCAATGAGGGAGAAGGATCCTATGATAGTGATTCCTTATGCAGCAGGGATGAGTGAAGACATCAGGAGGGTCTGCAGGAAGTTCAACATCAAAGTTGTCTTCAGATCGGAAAGAACTCTGAAGACACAACTGAGCAAAGTGAAGGATGTTTTACCAGCTAAAATGCACTCGTGTGTTGTGTACCGCATCCCTTGTAGCTGTGGGAAATACTACACAGAGGAGATGATCAGAAGATTGGAGACCAAAGTGAAAGAACATCAGGATGCCTGTACAAAGAGAAGTCTGCAATTGCTGAGCATGCATGGGATAATAGACATCCAATTTTGTGGGAGTAAGCCACCATCTTGGACCAGGCCAGAAGATAGAAGGAACTGCTAGTGAAGGAGGCATTGCACATTGGCCTAGCACCACCAAAGTGTGAGCAGTTCAATCGAGACTGTGGAATAGACTTGCCTGGCTACTGGGGAGCTACTCTGAAGAGCCTGAACTTGAAGCCATGACCACCATAATCGCCTTTTTATTTTTATTTATTTATTTAAACTATTGTTTCATTATCACTATTATTTTTTATTTTTTTATTATTTATTTATTATCTGTTTATTATTTAAATAGTATTATTATTGTTGTTGTTGCTGTTATTATTATTATTATTATTATTATTATTATTATTATTATTATTATTATTATTATTATTATTATTATTATTATTATTATTATTATTATTATTATTATTATTATTATTATTATTATTATTATATTTATATGTGATATTATATATGTGATTGATGTTTTATATATTTAATTATTTATGTACATTTTTCATTTAATTATTTTATTATTTTATATTTATTATTTATTATTTATTTATTTACTGTTGTTTTTGTTTTTGTTGTTATATTGTTATTATTATCATCATATCATCATCATCGTTATCATCATTATTATTATTATTATTTTATTTTATTATTATTATTTTTTTACATCTGGTCACATGCCAGGTGCGTGTACTGGCACATGGTGGATAGCTAGCTACTGGTATATAACAGGCTCACGTGAGCCTTAGTGTCTCATTATTCCTGATGAAGACTAGAGAATCTAGTCGAAACGTCGAGTGAATAAAATTTGAAGTTGAAGGTGATTTTAATATTCCATAATGTGTAACTCATCTCCTCCCATCTACCCCAACTCTCTACTCCTGTTGCTGCAATTCTGGCTCAATGGTGCCTTTAGAGATCTATAAACACAATCTGGAATAAGAATAAAACATGGTACAAGCATTATTTACATCCAAATATATTCTCACTAAAGTGTTCTTGTACCTGGCATGGTAATAATGAAGGTTTTGGGGACTTTTTTGGTTTTAAGAATAACTCATTTGCAAACATGACATCCAGTAAGCCCCTTATAGGCACGCATGATCCCTGTTGGTGCATCTAGAAGGTTGATTCCACTGAACTAATGATGTTCTAGTACTGGTTGTCGTACTTCTGGTTATTACTTTAGATTCTCCTGATGTTTTTCTTTGACGTCAGACCTAAAATTCCTGAACTTGTCTCATCAATATTCTCATTCAAAAAACCCAGAGAACACACCTTATCCTTTGCTCACTGGATCAGTTTCTGTTTTGCTTCCCGAACCATTCAATTGTTTTTCTTTTTTCCTGATGATAAATAGAGCCATGTGAAATATTACATAAGGACCTTAACCTTGATCACTATTCCTGGATTATTCTATTACAATGATCTTTTAAATAATCATTTAAATTGTTGACGTTTTGACTAGATGCTCTAGCCTTCATCAGTAATTCTTTGTAATATCGTTATGTCAACTGAGAATTTGTTGATAGATTGTAAAAATATCAAAGGATTGATTATCAAATGAGACATTCATTAACCTTAATCTTTTGACTCCACTCTTACTACAGCTACTGGGTATGATTTTTCCCTTCAAAATCCAACAACAGTTGCCTCCCTTTTCTCATGTTATCTTGACTGAGGAGGTACTCATCTTCTCTTGTGGAGCAAATCAATATGTGTATGTGAGATTTCCACTTTGGTTGCATTTTTCAACAACTCTACTGTGCAATTTAGTTTCAGATGGTTCAAGTGACACCATCAAGTTCAAGATGACTTATGATCATGGTACCATGCAAAAAGGGATTGTTAGCTAGGTAACACAGACATTAGGTAAAGATAGAAGTGAAGCTACACAACAAAGACACTAAGTAAAGCCATCAATTGTGAGCTAGGTGATGTAGACATTAGGTAAAGCCAGCAGTGAAGTTAGTGCCTATGAAAAAGTAGGTGCTTAGTATAAATACTTGCTCAACAACCACCTTGTATGGATATGGCTTCTCCAGCCTCATTTATTGCATGGCTTGAACCAAGGGCCATAGTTATAGCCATACATTATGCTAATTATAGAGCACACCTTACATATCCTGAGCTCCTCCAGGTATTAAATCATGATGTTCTTGATATTCTTTGGTCTCCACCACATTGGTAGGGTTTTTTTCTTCCTGGCACCAATGACAGCCTGATTCTCCTCAAGAAATTCTGTTCTTCTTTTCTCGATAATGGAGGAACACACATTACTCGGGAGAGGATCTAGAGTGGTAATGTGTGGTCAAATAAGGCATTACTTGGGAGAGGGACTAGGGTGGGAGTAGCACATGGTGTGGAGCAGGGCACATGGGCTTGAGGTGTGAAATTCCCATATTGCACACTTTCACACAAACTACACCATCTTGCAATGAATATGATGGGGATGAGAATGTGATAGAGCAGCTATGAAATTGTCGGTGCGATATTTCAGTGTATATAAGAAAGCCACTATTACAATATGCAGGGTTGACGGAGCATAATGAAATTCAAGTGTTCTTGTTCTTGCCAACTTAGATTCACTGCAGTAGTCAAAGTAATCCAACTTTGAAATCCATAAAGAGTTATTACTGGTCTGTATCCTACTGATAAGCATGTGTTGTGTAAATGTGTCAATGTTTAATGCAAATGTGTTTTGATTTTTCCTAATAATTTTAAGCATCACCTGGCTCATATAACTTCTCTTTTCTATTTTTTGATGATTTTAAGAATACATTAATAATTGAAATATAATACAGATAAAAGTAACCAAGAAATTATTTTGAGACAATCCAAGTGAACAATGAAGGATAAGATCCATTGGTGATCTTGGGTGATCTTGCTAAACCCATGCAACAAATGTCACAAGGTTATGTAGAGAAAATACACTATAAACCATGGAAAGATCCACTGGTGACTGCGTAATCTTGCTAAATCCATGGAAGAAATATGTCCCAAGATAATGTAGGGATAATGCAAGATAAACAATGGAAAGATACACTGGTGATCTTGCTAAATCTTGAATAGCTTGATATTAAGAAATATTTTATCTTACAAAATTTTACGAGTACTAGGGGAATTCTTGCATGATCATGCAAGATCTTTGCAAAAGTAACGAATCTTACCAAGATCTTACCATAAAGACTTCTCAGGTGTCTTTTGCAGCAAAGTGGAGAACCTAATAGGTGCAAAAAATATAGAAAATGTACACAGAAACATGCACATACATGCACACACACACACTCTCACTCACTACTATCAGATAATTTGACTGTTTTATAATTGAGCATCATGTAATGATGAAGGCTTAATCTAGTCACTTTGTCCGGACTACTTCCACCAGCCCTGGTACACAACTTGTTACCATTGTTGCTCATCTGATCCATACATCACATTTTGACTTTAATAGTGGACAAATAATACTAACAATGTTGTGCTGATATTAGAAAAGACGTTTTATGTGCCAGGAGGCCTAACATCTAGTCTGCAAGAAGATCTAAAAAGGATAAGTCCCGATCTCTTCTCTTCACAAAATAAGAATATTCTTGTTTCATCTAAAATTCATCACAACTGTCATATTTATTAGCAGTAATATTAATTATGTTTGCCATGATCTTAATGATGTTGGATGACGAATGATGGGACCCTGACATGGTTGCTATAGAAACTGGATATTGATCTGCTAGTGTATTTGTATAATGTATTGCTTGTAAATGAAACAGGCACTTTTGAGATTGAGGGTACAGGGTCCAGCACTCCTTCCACTACAGCTATCTCCCTTACACCAAGCCTTCGTGCTGCAACTACCACAGGTATTTATTGACCCTCTGAGTGTGTGTAATATGTGTATATGTTTGTGTGTGTGTTTTTATAATGTCTTTAGAGAACTCTTGTAGTGGTCTGTGATAGGACTATTACAGAGATTTGGTTTTGCTGCAAGCATTATCAATGATCAGAAGAGGTGACCCTTTAATTAACACAGTATCATCACAGTTTTAACAAACCACAGACCAAATTAGAGCTCCTGTATATGCAGCACTGTGTGATAGTCCTACCAGAAAATAAGGAGTGCAGTTTTTATGTGACCTTAATTTTATCTTCAAGATAATTTTCCTCATTTGAAAGCACACAGAATTATTGACAATTTGATATCAAGAGGAAAAAAGTTATGATGATGCAAATTTGTTACATTTTGGTTTTGTCCCATCATTACAATCTACATAAAGACATGCCTTTTTATCTTGGCTACAGTTTGGAAATGTCCGTCGCAACAAGACCATATGTGATAGGGCCAACATTATGATTAGTGTTGATTGCCGTACAAATGAACCCCCAAAACTAAAATGAGGTGAACTTGCGACTTCTTGTTTTGGTGAGAGTAGTTAGCCAGTAAAAACGACTAGCTAAGCAGTGTTTCTTGAATTTAGGCCAGGTAATCACAGCAGTCCAACAATAGGAAGGGTCTCGGAAGCTCTGTCAACTGCCATCGCTTCACATCAAACCCAAAGATTAAAAATGCTCAGCTCTACAGACTATCTGCGAACGAGGAAGTGAAACTGTCTTTGCAGTTCATGCTCAACTTACTATGCATATCTAACTCTATATAAATTCACTGTCAATGCCTTCTTTATCGCTACATCTCCATCCTAATCTTCAGCTCGAGTGAGACCAGCAATTTGGTAGGAGAGCCACAATAAAAACTACCTGCACTATAGATTTTAAGATTGCCAAGATCAAAGAATACTTGGTTTTATACATTAAGGAAATCCAAAGGTGATTTAATCATTTGAGCACCTACAAGAGGTAACACAGTAATTTTGCAATACTCACTTGATCGAGATTTAGTCCTCCAACTTATATCTGCATTGCACTGTCTTATGACATGAAGTACACTCCAGGAAACTAGATTAAGGTCAGCAACATCCATTGAGCTAGATTTGATAGCTACCTGGATCCATGCTTAGAGCTAACTAGGACCAGGCTTTCAATTAGATGATTAATAACCAACTCCAACAAAGCAACTAGTCATAATATTTGCAGTCTTGCCATGCCTGTGTGAAGCAGAGGAAAGACATCGTGCTTTTGTGAGTTTGAAGCGTGGATAAAAAATACAAAGTCATTGTAGCTGATCTCTCTCCCTTATAATTATGTGGAACTTGACAAAATTAATGCATTCTATGCGAAAGAAGAACTAATAATGCGGCAAAAATTACACACAAATTGTGCATGCAAGTTCTCTTCACTTATTTTATTCCAGCATAAATTGTCTATTGTGTCATCATTGTGCCAGTTTGAAGTTAGAATTCATTAATTTGGTAATTCAGCAGAATATAGTCATGTCAATCCTCTATAAGAGAAGAAAGATTGTGGACTTAATGAAGATTTGCCTCAGCCAAAAGTTGATTCAAGATTTGCTGCACATACTATTCAACCTGCAAATAGTTTGGTACAAGTGGTTCAAAGAAAAAAAGCATTCCTATCACCGAAACACCGAAATACATTAAGGAGCAGAATGTAAATATAAGTGAGAATGCTGTTCATGCTGCATAGATCTCAACTTACTCCAGATCAGCTACATAACTGGATCAAAGCTGTGGAATATATTTATTTCCGTCACAATGAACTACAGCATAGTTTCAAGTAGGCTGGAATCTAGAGTGGACCTTACTTGCATTACGCTAAAATCTAGAATACAGTATGTACATATATCAAATATAAATTTACTGTTCTGTTGACTTTTCACAATAATTTTATTAACTTTTCTATTTTTGCAACTTTCATCGCCGTACTGTTTTTTTATGGGATTAATTGATTAATTATTTAACTGTTGTTTTTTTGGCAGAAAGTTTGTGGTTGTTAATATTTTCAGCAAATGCATTAAATACTCCATGAACTTATCTGGCTTCTTATTTTGTGAAGAGTGAGCATGTGAAAGATCTAATGAAGGGATTAGTGATTGTGTTGTTATTGAAGATAGATAAAGAGTGATCAGGAAGATGATATGGTGCATGATAATGACACATTTGGTATTCAATACATTGCAGGATTTCACATTTAGTTCCTGATGAAGGCTAGAGCATGTAGTTCCTGATGAAGGCTAGAGCATCTAGTTTGTGATGAAGGCTAGAGCATGTAGTTCCTGATGAAGGCTACAGCATGTAGTTCCTGATGAAGGCTAGAACATCTAGTTTGTGATGAAGGCTAGAGCATCTAGTTTGTGATGAAGGCTAGAGCAAGTAGTTCCTGATGAAGGCTAGAGCATCTAGTTCCTGATGAAGGCTAGAGCATCTAGTTATTGATGAAAGCTAGACCATCTATATAGTTCCTGATGAAGGCTAGAGCATGTAGTTTCTGATGAAGGCTAGAGCATCTAATTCCTGATGAAAGCTAGAGCATCTAGTTTGTGATGAAGGCTAGAGTGTCTACTTCCTGATGAAAGCTAGAACTTCTAGCTGAAGCATCGATAGAATAAATTTCAAGTCAATTATTGAGAAAGTTATTTATGTCAACTGTTCGTTGAGATGAAAGATTTTCATTTCTAATCACGAAGAGTCAGAAGGTTTGCAGACATCACAAAATTTCTCTCCACTCCCAAAGACAAAAGGAGGCCAAATGGTCCAAAAAGAGAGGAAGGATCTGACGGTCCAGCTATAATGTGTTGCACATTTATTTATCCTATGCTCGTGATCCAAAATGTAGCTGCTGTAATGATATTTTCTTCTGCCAGACACATTTTTATTTGCAAATGCTGGTACACACACAAATGAAATAAATTTTAAAATGGTAAGGGTGGAAAGGTGGCATTGCTGTTGAGGAATGGAGGGAGTAAGTGATGTAGTGATAGAGGAGGTGGGTGGTGAGTATGTTATCTATTGGGTAGGGAAGTGGTGGCAGAGGAGAAAGGAACTGATGAACTGTTGTATGGTGAGCTGATGAGTGATTTTTGATCCTCTCCCCTCCCCCCTCCTTGAACAGGATGCTTTTAGCTATTAGTATAATTGATTAAGTACTGTGATAATGTTATTCAAGTTTGAAGTGGTATAAGTTGGCTAAAAAAAGAATTGAAGATAAATGAAGTTTGAAGTGGTATAAGTTTACTAAAGAGGAGTTGAAGGTAAATCAAGTTTGAGTGGTATAAGTTGGCAAAGAAGAGTTTGGTTATTATTTAATTCTTTTCTTCACTGTCATTGCATTTATAGGAGAATGCAGTAGCACTCTCTAAATTGCTTTTAATTTGCCCCAAATTCCATAGCAGCTAAAACACACTACAATTGGTACAGATCATCAACCAAAAGAATTAAATCAACTTCTAATAGGCGAAGGAACCCCCCTCCCCCCCCCCTCCCTCAACACATGCACACACACACCATCTCCACTTTCCCTTAACTGTTTTAGAGATAACACTTATGTCCTTTTGGCCACTGCTGCTGGAAATTTAGGATCCTTATAAAGTACGAGAAATTTAGGATCCTTATAAAGTACGAGAATTTATTTACATGTACTCGCTAGCAAATGTTTTACTACATGTTTCTCACAGCTTCTTCTTCTTGGGAAGTTAATCCAGTGAATTCTGGAGAGAGTAACAATTTGATTGTCATTTCCTGCTCTGTGAATCACTTGATACTGGCAGGGGGTTGCTGGCTCAGTTTCTGCCTTGGCAAGGAAGTCTCTTCTTATTGGCATGCAATCTCTTTCCCTTGCAAAATATTCTGCAGGCTGTCACTCTTCCTTGACAGACAATCTCTCCTCTGTGGCAGGCAGTCTCTCCTCCTGGGCAGGCACCTGGGCTGCTACTTCTCGTTTAACAAGTCCTTGCCAAATCAGTCTTTGAGTTTCCTCCTCTCAACATGTTATCTCTTCAGCATGCTGTTTCCTCTCTTCTTTCAGTTCATTTTCAAAAAGTGGCAGTTCTTGTTGATGAAGTAGCATCTCTTCAGCCAGTTCTGTCTCCTGCTGTTGCTTATCTATGAGTAATGCCTTTAGCATCTTGTTTTATCAGAGTATTTTCCATTTCTTCTGGACATATTTTTCATTGCTGAAATATTCGCAGACCTTGTTAACATTGACGTTTAACTTTCTTTTATTTTACCGCTGCCGCCAAATGTGAACGACTTGTTGAACTATGAACACTTACCAGCTAGGATATAAATAGCTAGTTAACTCGTAAGCAAGATAACTCAGATAGGCATAAAATATATAGTCAAGACAAGGCATTTAGTAACAAAGGCACAACCATATTCAACTACTTTCACATCTCCTGGACTACTACAAGGCTCCAACATGCATACACCTACTCTAAAGTCATGCATACAAAACACTCAAAACTGGCTAGTAAATATTTTACTACATATTTCTTGGATCTCTTACACACACAAAATTTAATGGAAGGATGAAGAACTAAAAATCCGTGTTGTTTGTTGATCAACAACAATGTATGCCATTGATTGTCTCAGCCTTCGACCAGAGTTTTAGATACTTGGAAGCCTTCCTGGGAGTTTTCTTCAAATCAACTGACAATTTCTCGCTGCCACATGTTTTCTGTATAAAGATCAAAGGTAGAGCCATCCACTTGGTGATCCTTGTGATCAATGAATCTGTTCCTTTTTATAGAACTCCAAACATAACTTTTCTGTCCTCCATTGACAAAGCTATGTAGCAAACCTTTTAGAAAGGAGTGACATTACCGAGTTTCAAAACTCACCCTGTCACTTCCCAGAAGAAAAAATTTATGGGCAGTCAAACATCATGGAAGGTTCTTATGCTTCACCATGCAATATTTGCATCAACACAAAGCTTCCTCAATCACATTTTTTACCCACCATCATCCAATATATGGAATACATAATCAAAGATGTGCCAAAGTGTCCTCCTTGAAATCAATGGGGTACAGTTTCATCACCATCCAAGTCAGCTCACCATCGGCAATCCTTAGCTTTACAGCTCGAACCTGTCCATCATTTCTAGGGTAGGCCTGTGGAACTTGACCCACCTTCCATCTTTCTCTGGGTAGATCTTCATTCAGGGTCAGAACAACATCATCAATTTTAAAGTTTTCCTCTTGTTTAAACCATTTCAATCATCTTTGAAGTCTGACAATAGTTCTTTCTTCGATCGAGAGCAGATGTGTTTGATAATCTCTTGTATTCTTCACCTGCATCTCCTTAAAGAGAATTGTATCTAGTCATTTGACTCAGGTACAAGGCCTTCCCCAATATGACCCTGTAAGAAATCATTTGGCATTATAATGGTGGCTCATTGTTGATGTTGCATCCTGATGCTGTCAGGGGACTGCTGTTGATCAATGCTTCAACTTCTCTTCTATAATCACTGTCAAATGTTCTTTGTCAGTCAAATCAGTATTTCTACAAATAGCATGGATAGCTCACTTCAGAAATTTGAGCATGATTTCAAAGATGCTTCCAAAATGAGCTCCAGTTGGTGGGGGTGAAGTGCAACTGGTTGGTTGTGTTTCCATATATTATATTGGCTACTGCTTGCTTTCTTTTCATTGGATGCCCACTTTTGCATATTTATTTAGTATACTTCTCATAGTTGTCGACTCCTTGTAATTGTCTAATTAGATATTTCATGTTACGAGTTTATTGGAGGTACATCATTGGTGCTGTCAAGTGCATCTCGATGTCATGTTACAAGCAAGATAACATCTTGCAATCTTGAGGGAAAGTCCTTCAGAACCATTATTACTTCGAATGGTGAGGATCTGTTCCAAACACTGTCCTCATATATTGGGCCTGCCTTTGATGCATGATTTCCCTTCAACCCAATTTGCAGAAACATCTCAGATATATAATAATTCAGTAATCAACTTAAATTTACTCACATGATGTTTCAGCTAGATGTCGAGCTCATCAGGTCAAGTGAGTAACAATTTATCGAGCAAGTCATTATATCTACTATAATATATGACTGCAAGTTCATTGAGAGTACATCTCATATATTGACATGACACAAAATCGTATCTTTGAAATCTCATAAGCACATTGAAATCTTCTTGAGAGAAGCTTCATGCCTGGAAAAATGAAGTCACTAAGTGAAGATCCTCTAAACCTTGCAGCCGCATCCAGCACCATACGGACTTTTGATGATTCTTTGGCAAGTTGGCTAGATTTTTTTCTAAAGATGTATCCAGAGTACTATGGTTGTCCTCTATCACCATTAATTCCTGAACTTCTACTTTCTTAGCAAGCGTTCGGTTGAATCAGGTCTTTTACGCTTTCTAGATGACTAGTATCCATTTCCCACAGTCAAGCTATCACTTCCTCTAAGCCAGGACATATATTTTCTAATCTTCTTCTCGTAGTATCTATCCATACTACTCTCGATATTTAAATCCTTCACTTCAAGTGATCTGTATGGCTCGTTATTATCGCCGAAGATTTTAGAACTTCTCTAACAAACTTGCTACTTGCACTCACAACTCTCGTGCTATGTCCTCGAGAAGATAGCTTGTATTTGATCCATCATCAAGTATTTTCAAACTTGGCATAGATGTCTTTGGGAAGTTCACCTTTAATTGGGCTTCGCATGCTTTACAGCACAGCATCTGAATGCTTTTGGGTAGTGCACTGTGCACTGGAGGGATAATCAGTGACCAGCAATGTTGAATGGGCATATCTTCATGTGTCCTTCTTGTCTTGGTGGACAATCTCGGAGGTTAAACTTTTTCAGTATGGCATTTTTCTTTCCCTTGTCAAAGTGGACTTCTCCACCACCAGATTCAGCGATAGTTCCTAGCAGGGTCAAAAGACAAAACATATGTTCCTGCAGCCTTTGCTGCTGGCAATGTTAAACCCTTGTAAAGTATAAGAATCTATTTACAGATACTGCACACATGCATGTACACACACACACACACATACACACATGCATGCACACAAATAAAAATTAACAATGGTATCAACATCCATCGCTGTTGGTCAACAAAGGAGATGGAATTTTGAACTCAAAAATTATCATGTCTTTGATTGTTCATACCTTCGACTTGAGTACTTGATTATTGGAAGTCTTCCCAGGAGTTTTCCTCTTGATCAGCCAACAATTATTTTGGTAGATGAGGTAGAGCCATCCACTTGACTATGACAAGCCCCTTGTGATCGATGATGAATCACTTCTTTTTTCTAGACTCCCAACGTAACTTTTCTGCCATCCTTTGGCAAAGCTACAGATTATCTAGTAACAAACCTTCTAGAAGAGAGTGATGTCACCAAGTTCCAAACCCCATCCCATCATTTCTCCAAGGAACAAAAGGAATAGGCAGTTGAACATCTTGGAAGATTCTTATACTTTCACCACTGTTGATGGAACGCACAGTTTCTCGATTAGGTATATTAATTTCAATTCTGTTAGTCCAATGAACTAATAAATGTGCCCTTTATTATACAATACTGTATTATAGGTTATAATATTAAAGATCATAAAGGATAAAAACTTGAGAAAAACACAGACCTTTCCCCTTGACCTTTGACTATGACCTTTCCTGTAAATTTGGAATAGCTGGAATATTGTGATTTCAAAGTCTAATTAGACTGTTTGCATTAATTACATGCTATTAACAAGAGCTGTTCATCATGTAAGCTTTCTTCCTTGCTCTGTGGCACCAAGCCTAGACCAGTAGCAGTTGCTATAGCATGTTAGCTAGACCAAGCCTAGACCAGTAGCAGTTGCTGTAGTATGTTAGCCTGACCAAGCTTATGCCAGTAGCAGTTGTTATAGTGTGTTAGCTGTATATACCAAGCTTATGCCAGTAGCAGTTGTTATAGCAAGCTTATGCCAGTAGCAGTTGTTATAGCATGTTAGCTGGACCAAGCTTGTGCCAGTATAGTATGTTAACCACCAATCCCAAAAACTCTAGCTATACTGTACTTGATCTGCCCACCAAATTTGATGATCTGTCAAGCCATTTTCACTAATGCTTAATTTTTGGTCTTGACCATGGCCCACATTCAATCTGCCTACCAATAGACAAAAAGCGTTTCCAAACATTTTTTCATTGTTGCTTTGACGTTGACATTTCAAATATTATCAGTTGTTCCTGGTTTGTTTGGTTAAGATCTTGTCTAGCCATTTATGAGTTATTTTGTTCACTCACACATGCACACACACACACACAAACATAATATTTAAAACATAGAGGAAACAAAACCCTCCACACACTGCTGTGGACAGGGGAATAAAAACTTCTCCAAAAGTGCTATAAGATAATGCAAGTACATGTACAGCAATTCTAATCCACACTATTTCATTTGATGTTTACATCAGTTTTTGAATTGGTAAAGAAGTTAATAAATGGTTGTAGCCTAATGAAACAGTTTGCTACAAAAATATATCTGTTTAATCAATAGTTATTTATTAATTGTACGATAACTTTCAGCTGACATCAAATATTTTAAGGAATTTCTAGTAGTAAAATAGAAAGCTGATTTAAAGAGAATCTTTAAGTATTGTTCTTATTGTCTAGACAAATTTTTAGAAGGGATATATATACTCCAGGTACAGTTCTGCAAAATTCAACTATCTAGTCCAGTAGACACCCACATGGCAATCTGCACCTATGAAAAATAATTACATATGCACATATGCAATGCTTCATAAGCAGTTTCTTGATATTAAGGTACTAATTTTCATATGTGCACCATCGTATTATCTTTCCGAGTTCATAGCACATTTGATAACACCTCTAGCTGGCAATATAAGTGCATATGCCAAAGATTCTGGGCAATTTTCAAGGTTATTCAAGGTTTGGCATGGTATCTGTATCTTGTCAGTTTTGATGTTTCTCCTCTTTTTACCAAATGTTCCCATTGATGAGGCAGTGGAAGTCATCTTTGGAATGCTGATGAAAGATGAGAGCTTACATGAGAGCACTACACTAGGTGCTCTCATGATTTCTGAACTGTTGGAGTTGTGCCTAAAATCCATTTACTTCAGGTATCAAGGAAAATACTATGAGCAGGAAGAGGGTGTAGCAATAGGCTTTCCAGTATATGCAGTGCTGGACAACCTTTACATGGAATTCTTTGAGCAATTTGGCCCTCACAACTGCCACCCTGAAGCCAAGATTTTGGAAGAGAAATGTGGGTGATACTTCTGGATTGTAAGAAAGAAAGAGAGCAGGACTGGTTGGACAAACTGAACAACATCAGGCCATCCATAAAGTTTACCATGGAGCTTGAAGTGGACGGATCGTTGCCCTTTCTGGATTACTACCTACACAGGAAGGAAGATATAAGGCTAACTGCAACAGTTTACAGAAAACCCACGCACATACCGGTACCCTGATTAAAGACCACATCATCCTATCCATGTCAGAAGATGAGTAGTGAAGAGCTTGTATGATAGAGCCTCTAGTCTTCATCAGCAATACATCAAGAAAGTAACTCTCAAGTTGATTATTGTCAAGGTAATCGTAAAACAGAACTAGATGAAAATCTACAAGAATATAATGACTTTAGACTGTCAGAAATGGGAGTTTCATAGCTCAAGATCTGCCTCTAATATCTTCATGATTCTGTCATATAACTCATAAGAGTATTGTTTGAAAGTGGACATCTCCGCCATAAGATATCGATCATTTGTGGTTGCTATTTTGTAAGTAGAGCAGGAGAAACTGTAAAAATCAAAATTGTTCGCTGTGCAGAAAAAAAACATTACTCATTCTTATTCACAATTAGTTGAATTTAGCTTAGAAACTAGATGCTGGAGGAACAACAACTACTGAGGGGCATTTTAATGTTAGAAACGGATTACACTGCAATCAGGGAGCCTAGATTAGTGGGAGATAATTTTGAAAGAAAGATAACAGCCCTCTCTAGGTTGCAGAAAAAATGTGAGCAGGAAACCACAGAAAAGTGATGACTAACTGAAAGATGAAATAACTGAGCAGAATGTGACAGTGAGCATTCAAGGAGGGAGTAGGACAGTCAGCACCAAATGTATGAAGAGTAAGTACTAATCTGGCTATTGTCCATGAGGCTTGAACAGGATGACCCACACTCAAACCAGTTCAGGGCACCTTATTCTGCACGGGTGAATACACCCCAATTGCAAGGCACAATGAGCTGGATAATGCCTACTCAGCAAAAATGCATAATTATAAGGTTAAGGATCGTGGTCAAAAATGGCATCCCCTTGAATAAATAGCAGATACTTTTTCTGGGTACCTCTGGAAGGACCCACCCTCTGAACAATAGCCAGAGCAGCACACAAATCAGTGGCAGAACCACATAGCTATACAATTTGAAGTCAGCCACACAAGAACTTCCTGAATGTTATTAGATGCAGACTTTGTCCTCTTCTTTTTGCAGTAAAGAGGTCAGCGTCACACAGATGTGAAATTGCCTCCTCAGGCACTTGACCAGCAGAGGTCAGACTGAGATAGATTGGTTAATTTTGTAATGGCTTGAAGGGCAGCATTAGAGTGATTGTTGGAGGTGGGGGGCAGAACAAAGCCTCCTTCACTCCAAGTGACTAGTTCTGAGGCCAGAGGGGCCAGGGCCTATATCACCACTGGGAAAACTCCTCAATGACTTGCAACTTCTTCCTTGATTTTGACAGGAGCAGGGTTATGTCAAGATGGAATTGGTGAGGGGATCATCTGAGGGGTGTTCCACCAATATCACAGCATGTACTTCTGATACTGCTTGGCCAGCTTAATAGATAATTATTATTCCTAGCTTCACATGGTTGGAATGTTGACTCTTTCTTCATTGTAAGGTAGTCATATGCCTATCATTACCTCACATGTGTGAATGTGTTAATCTATGTAAACATTATTATAGCAGTAGCTGTGGCCAATTCAGTTAGTTGGGAACAGGTAATAGCAGCTGCTCAGTCAAAATATGAGGGTTTTGATGATCTTTGGCCTTATAAAATGATTTCATTGTAGCAAACTTGACATCTGTGAGTAAGCTCCCTTTCCCCACTACTCACTTCCTGCCCAAACACCAGCCCCAATGACTACAAGAGGCAATACTTGTCTTAGATTTCTTCCTATGGTCCGTAATAATGGAACCAAGAAGATGTCTGGGAAGGCTTGGAGTTATTCTTGTAGCTGCGCAACTGGCAGCTTGGTGAGTCTCTAGCTAGCTATGGTGACTATATTATTTGATGTCAGATAAATGTTCAGTGTCAGCTCAGGAGTGCTTGATGGCAGCAAGAGAGAGAGATTTTCCATTTGGATTTCCTGGTCAAGCTCTACCTAGTAATACTTTTGCTACCATCACCAGCTACAAGTTTGGATGTTGTGGCAACATCAATACATGGCAGGCTTTTGTCCAACCTGCAGGACTTTATGATATTGTCTTCCAAGTATGGAGACCTTCACCAACAGTTCAGGAGAGTGGATGCTATAGTATGGTGGGAGAGAATAAATTCAATGGTGTATTTATTGGAGCTGATGGTCTAATAAGTAGGTCTCCACAACCATTCAACATCATCACCGTGCAGCCTCTAGACGTGGTGGTGTACTTCACATCCATAAGAAATGTTTCACAAAATGACAATGGAGAAGGAATAATTCTGGATACAGGGGAGATGATTGAAAGTGTCTGGTTCCACACTAATACTGATGGTAACCGTCTTAGGGCAGGGCGGGCTAATTGTTTATTCTCAGTAGGAAGAGCAGATGGTAGAACTTTGATGTCATTAAGTAGAGCAGCACCAGTCCTTACAGCAAGAGTGTGTGAGTGGTCATTTACTTTGACTCTCAAGAGTACTTCGTTGTAGTGTTGTCGTTAAAATAATTTAATAATTTTACAGTATCCTTCTTATGTCAAGGGACCCCCACACTCTCACCATTACCCTCTCATTCACTAACTTCTTCACTGATTGCCACACCAGCTTTTATCCCTACCCAGCATACTGGCACCATCACAAAAATGGTTTTGCCAGTCAGTGTATGTAAGTAGAACAAAACTAACATAATGCAGCATGATATAAATTTCTTCCTCTGCAGCTTCTTCTCCTGTGTCTTTATCAGCACCTACCATCTCTGCACTGATTGCCCCAACGGTCTTGCCAGTCAGTGTGTGTAAGTGGACATAATGCAGAAGGATATAAGTATTATTTGATTTGTTCCTCTGCAGCTTCTTCTCCTGTGTCTTCAACAGCTCCTACCATCTCTGATGCAGCCTTGAGCACTCCTGTAGTAGCTAGTATTGCTGCTGTTTGTAGTTCATTGCTCACCTTACTATGCATGCTAGTCCTAGCTATCACTCTAGCCAAGGCAAACCACAAGAGAAAAAGAACTTTGGCAGCAACATCCCCCCCTATAGGGGATGATCAGCAAACCAACACACTTTTTTTGAAGTTGCAGGGAAATGAAGCATACGCAACCCCTTCACTCATGATTGATGGATGCACAATTAACACAGAATCCAACCTGGCCTATGAAAGAGTGCAGATGCAGGGAGATGAAACATACACATCAATTCCTCATATTGCTGGTGAATGCCCACTTGTGGAATCTCCCCTGTATGAAACAGTGAAAACTGCAAATGAGGTAAGTATATAAATCCTTGAAGTAATGAAATAATCCAAAAGTCGTGTGGCAATAAGATGCAACATGCAAACTTGATACTAGAATTGTGACTATTGGCAGATGACATGATGACATAAATGATTGACTTTCTCTTTATATATCAGCTTAAAGAAATGCCAACACTTTGGTCAAACATGCCTATGCTATCTCAGTGTGATTGCAAAATGATTCCCTTGAGGAAGATCAAATTCATTGGCTGAAATACAAATCTCTGAAATATAAGTCTCTTTACGTCAAGTTGTTGTTGTTGTTGATGTTGTTTTTTAATAAAAAGGAATTTACTCACACTTCACACTTCAAAACAATAAATAAATAAATTCATTTACTGGACTGTATAGAGCAGATTAAATAATTAGACGGGGGGATTTTACCATTATAGGATCATGAACCACATACACGTCAAGATTCATTTGAAAAGTTAATTTAATCACACCTAAACATGAATTCACACTTGTCCGTTTGCTATTGGCTCTCATCTTCAGGACTGCCAAGTGGCATGTGGAACTTTTCATGTTCCCTTATAAAACTGTTGAAGACTCTGTCTGCATTACATGCATGTTGTTCCTTTTATAGGTAATATCATGAGGAACCCGCTACCACCACTCACAGTGAGAGAGGAGACAAAGAAGGATGTTTATATTGTTCTGCTCTTAGTCATACACTTTTTAATTTACACAATGATTTTTAAATGTCATCTTTTACACAAGCACGGTAGATAATATTACTGCTGGAAATGTATTTCTCATTGCTATGTTATTGCAGGAAAATGGTTTTTCATTACCACAGCTGGTTTATTAATAGTTACACTGTCTATCGGAGGACATTATCAAAAATTGTTCTTTAAAACATATGGTGTGTATATATAGACCGGATATACTTGCACGTTTCTTCAACATGCCTAACCATCTGTCAAAGTTTCATCAATTTCCTCATGCAACCAGAAAACTCAGTGTGATCCTGCGCAATTACAAATTGTAATGCAATGTGTGTGTGTTTTGTGATCCAGAGAGAATGTGGTACACGTGGCCCTGCCAACCACCAATGGGAACACATTCCTGTTGGACAACCTGTGACGTTAACCCCCTGGCCCTAGAAGACTGTCCTGGGTCACTTTGTACAATTACTTTCTGTTAATATCATCGAATGCACTGTAGATTTCTTTTTTAATTAGTGTTTTTATTGCCACTATTACAAGTGAAATACTTCAATAGAGAAAGTTTAAAAAATGAACACAATGCAACATAACGTCCACACAAACTACAAGTAATCTGAATGCCGGAGTGAATAAGCACAGAAATATATCGTAGAGATAATCATGGACACTATTCATGTGCATAGTCAAGTGGGTCGAGATTTAGAAATCCAGTAGCTCCAGCCATGCATCTCAGTTGAAGGCCTGATCCTCCTGGCTTTATATCAATCACACCTAACATGTTGCACCCATATTTGTCAAACTGTTTAAACCAGAAGCAAATCAGGAGAAATTTGACCATGACAAACATGCCAATCCCAGGGTCTTAGAGCAAATTCAGTCTACGTACGTTAATTCCAATAGGCTGGAAATGGTTGCTTGGAATGATTGCTATATGTTTGGTTCATCAAACCTTCAAAGTGGCCATACTTAGTGGGTTGACTGTTCGCATGCACATTGACCATATTCATATTCGCATAAACTAAGTTACTCAAGGATTGAGTGATGATTGGCTACCGGACACATTGATCAATCCACCAGGTGGGACATCGTCTACCTCTGCTATCCCTCCTCTATCTCCATCAGAAATTCCTACCAAAAGCATTCCAAGGCACACAACTTGCAATCATCTAACTTCTCTAAAATATAACCCTCACTCCACTGGAAGGATGTAGTAACTTGAACTCATTAGTAACAACTGTTGTGTTTGCGTACTGTTGTTTAGTTGTCATTAGCATAGCAGTAATTTAGACTAGTGTTGTGATTTTATGCATTACATACCTTATATGGTTTTTAGGGCAGCTGCCCAGGATCAGGGGTCAGTATGGTGATCTATCTTGAATGGACGTTGGCAAATGATTTTTGCTGGAGTACGATTATTTGAATTGGGCTAAAAGAACTAGTTACTTCATTGCAGCCCCCCAGCAGATATTTATCAACCTCTTTGGACTCGTGGTCAGCCTTTGATATATCTGTGATCTCGATCCTCCAACAGTTGACCATCAATGGGGCTTCCACCACCCAGGACCATACCCTCTTTGTTGGGGAGGAAAGGAAGATGTTTGCTCATGTCATGCTAAAGCATGCTGCCCTGTCAGGGTAGCAGAAACCATCGTCTGCAGTGCCAGAGATTGGGAAACTTTCCAGCTGAAGTTATCACCCACCCATTCCAGAGCTGCCACCTACCTCTGGAGAGGGATGCCACCTGTGGGTGAGGAGGAAACCTACCATCCATCCGAGGTGATAAGATTCTGTGATTTAGCACTTTTGATGGAAATGTCCAATGGTCTTGAATGGACTAGAGTTCTATTCCAGCATTAGCAGCGTATAGGATCAATTGGATTCTCTCGTGTGACATAGTTGGCTTACTCGGTTGTTACTAAAATCTGGGACAGGACAGGAAAAACCTAAAAAGTGGCAAATAATAGTTTAAAGTGCAATTAGTGTGCATCCATGCAGCATTGTGCTTGATTTGCACCCCAGACCTACAAGTGGCAAAGCCACTTTTCTAGTTAAGGCTGAAAGAGAAGACGAACAAGGTAAGGTATCAACAAGTATGGTTATGAAATATGTCCTAGCTATTCCTTACTTAATTATCCAGCTGTTGGTCATATATATATATACTTTTTACAGATGGTTGGTGATGTGATCAGTTCAGGTGGATCAATTAAGGAAACTCATACAAACATACCACAGGTGAGTTAACTCATTTGAGCACCTACAAGAGGTAACACAGTAATTTTACTAGCATTGGACTTGATCCAAATTCAGTCCTCCAACTTATATCTGCACTGCACTGTCTTATGACCTGAAATACACTCCATGAAACTAGATTAAGGTCAGCAACATCCATTGAGCTAGTTTTGAAAGTTAATTAGATGCTTACAGCTAACTAGGACCAGGCTTTATAAATTAGATGATTAATATTTGCAGTCTTGCCATGCCTGTGTGAAGCAGAGGAAAGATATTGTGCTTTTGTGAGCATGAAGCATGGATAAAAAATACAAAGTCATTGTATCTGTTCTCTCTCCTTTATATTTGGAACTTGACAAAATTAATGCATTCTGTGCGATAGAAGAACTAATAATGCGGTAAAAATTACACACAAATTGTTCACATAATTCTGTTCAGTTATTTTACTCCAGATTGTCTATAGTCTCGTCAATGGATCATATGTGCCAGTTTGAAGCTGGAAGTCATAAATTTGTTCATTCTCGATAATTCAGCAGAATCTATTCACGTCAATCCTCTATTGTTTTAAAAAGAGGAGACAGATTGTGTACTGAATGAAGATTTGTCTTAGCCAAAAGTGGATTCAAGATTTGCTGCATCTGCTATTCTACCTGCAAATAGTTTGGTGTAAGTTAAAGAAAAGATGCATTCCTATCACCGAAATACATTAAGGAGCAGAATGTGAGAATGCTGTTCATGCTGCACAGATCTCAACTTACTCCTGATCAGCGATCAAAGCTGTGGAATATATTTATTTCCGTCGCAATGGAGTACAGCATAGTTTCAAGCAGGCTGGAATCCTAGAGTGTGTTTATCTTGACCTTGCTGACTCAACTTGAATTACACTAAAATCTAGAATGCACTATGTACATATATCAAATATAAATTTACTCTCAATGAACTCTCAGTTGACATAATAACATTAAAATCACCTTCTCTATCAACTTCAAATTTTATTCACTCGATGTTTCGACTAGATGCTCTAGTCTTCATTGAGAAGGTGATTTTAATAAATTTACTGTTCTGTTGACTTTTTTCACAATAAATTTATCAAGTTTTCTAGTTTTTTTTAGTTTTGCAACTTTCGTCACCAGGCTGTTTTTAATGGTATTAATTTATAAATTATTCAGTTGTTGTTTTTTGGCAGAAAGTTTGTGATTTTTAATATCTTTGATAGTAAATGCATTAAATACTCTATCAACATATACATCTGGCTTCTTATTTTGTGAAGAGTGGGCATGTGAAAGATCTAATGGAGGGATTCGTGATTATGTATGGTAGTGAAGATAGATGGAGAGTGGACAGGAAGATGATATGGTGTGTGATCATGACAAATTTGGTTTTTAATGCATTGCAGCAGTTCACAAGAACTACAGAAACTATACTAAGACACAAAAAAACACAATTAACCTTGCATAAAATTAAAGACCAAACTTTGCTAGTACACCTCAAGACATGGGGATGGACCCTGACTTCATTGACAATGGACCCCCTTTAAAATAATGGTGTTTGCAACTGCCACATCTGCACACAGACGCCATTCTGTTTGAGTAGAGTAGAGTGGACTAAGGGGGAAGTCTAGTGATGTGTTACAACCTGAACATGATGGTGCTGGTCAAGACCTTGGTCCAGCATGGTCACAATGATGAAAATGCCTAGTACAAATAGGAAACTTGTATAACCAGTGTGATGAGTGATTCACCAATCTGATGACTTACACATCTACAACTCTACTGGAAATAGTTCTACTCTATAGTGCTAGACAAAGGTTTAAGTGGAGGGGTTGTTGTGATGGGTCGGAGATAAACAAGTACTTCAGCCCACCTCCCCCCTCCCACAAAAAAAAATAATAATCCAAGCCTAGGAAATTATTTCTAAATTAACTCAACAAATGCATCACCAACAAAAGATAGCATATTCGGGTGTGAGGAGGGAACTCTCAAGTGGGACTGTGAGAGGGTGGTGGTGGAGGCTGGCAGCCTTGTAGATCTTGGGTGGATAACTAATATTTATCTCATTGCATTTTACAAGTTTTTGGAATAAAAAAATCTTGCCACTGGGAGTTACTAACTCTTCATAGTAAGGAGGAGAACGGGTGTTCTGTGAACCATGCACCAATTTAGTTGGGCTTGGTTCATGGATGTTCGTTATCTTGATTTTAGATGATGAAGTGCATTACAACTCCTCTCACTCACACCATTAGCTGCTGACATCACCAAAATTAGCAGTTCTAGTATCTTGATTCTTTGGAGTTGAGCTCTTTGCATGTTCCTGCCATAAAATGAGGCAATTCAAATCTCCCCAAACATGCAGGAGGTCAGAAATAACATTACACTGCTCTTGAAGGTTTCCTGGAGCCATTTGGATATAAGATACAGTGTGTGAGGCACTCCCATGTTGCGACTGTACTACTGATCTAATTGTCTCATGTGTGATGCAGATTAAAGTAACTGATTATCCATCAGTGTATACATACAATATTTGATTATATAATATATAATAGGGACGGCACAAATCCCCTTCTTTTTTATTATTAGCAGACCCAGCATTCCCAGCATTGGCTGAATAAGTGTCACAATTATTGATCAAAGATTATTCATGGTTGTTGTAGACTATTCTGTTTGGATGCCACACTTGGGTTGGAAACATAATGGTTGGCTGGTATATAAATAGGATCTGTCTGCTGTTCACAAATAGCTTTGCTTTCTATGGAACAGGACCTAGGCACCTAGTAGCTGACCTTTCCATGTAGAAGGACCTAGGCAATTAGTAGTTGAGCTTCCTATAAAGAAGGACCTAGGCACCGGTAGCTGGTGCTCTCCATGAAACACCTAAGTATTCAATAGCTAAGCTTCCATGAAGCAGGGTATATGTAACTGGTAGATGGGATTTCCAGAATTACTTCTTGTTTAACCTGATAGCAATGTTACTATGCTCTTTAAATTTAGACATTTCAGCAACTGTGTTTTATAATGGATGGGATATAGATAGGCCACATCTTTAGAAAACTGCTTGCATTATGTGAGGTCTTACATAGCTAGCAGAGTTTATCAGTAATGCCACCAAGTTGCGTTATTTGTGTACTTTTGTCTAGAATGTGAAAAATGCAGCACAGCTTTTTTTTAATGGCCATCGATGATAATGCTACTTCCTCTCCATTCCAAAATAGTGTTTTGGCTTGAAACTATCCTTAGGTGTTTCCTAACTGCTGCACAAGTTTTTGTCATGTTTGGCCAATGAACTCTTAAGTCATAAGCTAAAACACACATACACCCATCACACAACACAACCCAAGCAGACTACACATGCATGCACACACACACACAATACACACGCACAATACACACACACCACATGCTTACACACTCACACCACGTGCAACACACACCACATGTGCGCACACACTCACACATTGCATTCACACATTCGCCCACACACATGCACAAATCATTTTGCATTATATTTATAAGATAATATATATGTACTTTATTGTTTTAGTGTTGATTGCTGTCACTACTCCTATAATTTTTGCTGAGCTGATCTTCGCTCCTTTTATTTTGTCATTTGAAATGAGGTGAGGTATATTTAGTATACCAGTTGTTACTGTACAATTTCATAGAATTTGTCTAAGGTAATGCATTGCATGTGCATAATGCTGCAAAGATATTGTGAGATGGAAACTGAAAGACCACAACAACTTGCAACAAAATATATAAAACACAAGACTACAATTCTTGTATCCATGTGTTGCATAGGACAGTGCTAGAATCTAGCACACGGTAAACTGCTTCACCAGCTGTATTTAGATGAGGAAAAACTCATTGGGGATATGAGGATCTTCCCATGCTTGTGGGACTGGTCTCTGCTAAATTGTTATCAGGGTGAAGAATAATATCTGGAGGCAGGGTTCTATAGATAAACAGAGTTCACTTGTTCTTTAAGAATATTCCAAACAGTGATTGCCTGACTTGAGGCATCTTTTCTATCAGACATAAGTGCAATGCAGTTGAAGTAATAAAATCATAAGCAATCAAATTTGACAATTCTATCTAATACTAATTGCAATGTTAATTCTATCAGCTATGCTCCTGTCATCAACATCTTCTATATAATAGGTGTCCTATATACTGAGTAATTTCTTATAGGTGGCTGTTGAAATAAATCTAAACAAGGCCAAAAAATTATTGAAACAAAATATATATAATTATTCGATTGACTATATAGTCAGAAAATAAAATAAACAGGAATTCACAAATATAGACAACAGACATTTACAGGACCCTTAGATCAATATTATTTGAGGTTCATCATAAGGGACCTGTAAATGTTTGTTGTCAACATTACTATATTCTTGTTTCCCATTTCTTTTTTAACTAGTCAATATACTTAGAAGATAGTTTGCTGATGAAGGCTACAAATAGTGCTCAATGCTGTGTTAAAGCAGAGCTATTCAATAGTAGTAATAGAAAAGTACTGGGATGGCTATAGTTTCATGCGAATGCAATCATCAGGGACAATGAGCAACTTAGGTGGCATGTGAGCATATATGAGGTGGGGCCATTGATGGGCGTTAATGAATGGGTGTTGATGAATGTGATAATTCAAATGCTCTTGAGGAGAAACTTGTTCTTGTGCCTACACTTTGAAAGGAATTCTGATCGCTTGTTCAATGATGTTTGGCTCAGGAATGCACAAGTTGCAACGTTTCGATATGGTGGAATATGATGCTGCTCTGTCGATAATGGCTCATTTTATGTTGTGTCGGGTTTTGCTTTCCATATGTATTTGGAGGTGTGCAGTGTTTCTTTTGTTTTCGTGGTTGAAGGAGAATTTGTGGTTTGTGTAGCATGCCTTGAAAGTTGTATCCGTGAGCCCTATGTAGTGTTTTTCGTCATGGTCGGTGGAGACTGAGGCTTTATAAACTATAGATGTGGCGAGGATCCTCAACCTCGTCAAGTTCCACTTCCCCAAGGGCAACGAGCTGCACAAAATATTCAATGCCAACAATGTCAAGGTCAGCTACTCTTGCTGCAGAAACATGAACAGCATAATTATGTCCCACAACAAAATTATAAACAAACCTACCAACCTACAACAAGAGCCAAGCAAGTCATGCAGCTGCCGAAATAAGAAAGATTGCCCGCTGGATGGTTTAGTAAAGGGGGTTGCAAATAATGAAGCCTCATGTGGACCCTTTCCATGTTTTTATTCTGCTCCCACTGCTGGGTACGAGTTTCACAAACACAATGCAAGGTGTTGTTGGATTACTGGCTGTTTTATTCAGATACAAAGAAACCTAATTAAAAGTCAAAATGGTATGACAATGTTAGACTGTAGATAATCTAGTAGACGATCACCAAGTAGTGTTCGGTGGACCAATGTAACTGGTCTTTACCATAGACCATCCAGTAAATTCTGCAACTGTATACCTAGATGTTTTGGCTTGGACACCGAAGTGTTATTTCATAGTGTTGGAGGTGTCTCTATATAGAGTGGATCATTGCATAATTTGCCCTCCCTTATTCGGCTTCTTGGGTTTATAGTGTCTCATTAATTCAATACAGAATTGTGCATTCTACTGAAAAGTAAGTACCTGACTTGACAGCAGTCACATGCATTAGCTAATACTCATTTAGTACTCAAGGCATTGGCTAATCACTTATGCATTAGCTAATACTCATGTCGGTAGCACTAAAACAACTTAGCAGTATTCTGTTAGTGCAGTTGCAAGTTTTTTTAATTTCTTTTCAAAAAGACCAAGGGTTGTCTAACCTTTCTTCTGCATGTATTATGTATTATCCATTTGAGCAGTTGTTAACCGCTATGAGCACTATATGGGTCAAACTAACAATCAGTTGCAAAAAAAGTATAATATCATAGTTCATAGCATGTATATGCCCTGCTAAATCACAATAAAAGAAGTCTACCTCGTGCTATAGAACATCTTGGATAGACACCATATTTAGAAGATTGGGAATTTTTTTTACATTTGGAGGAGAGATGCTGTCCATGAGCGATGTGTTAGATCAGCTTTTTTATGATGATTCTGGAAATTCTGGATCCAATTTTGCTGAGAAGAAAGGTTTACACCTACCAGTGAGACATTCTGGAATTAGTGAGAGAAACCAATCCCTTATTTAGTGATATAATATCTATTAATAAGTCAAGTAATATTATTTAATCACACATGGGATAAGCTGTATATTGCTGGACTCGAATGGCCTGTTTAGACAAAATGTACTCGAACTCATTCAATTCATACACACTTAACAATTTGTCAGACATGCTCTGAACATGATTCACTTCAATCTCTGTGTCTGCCTGGTCACTACTTCTGTTGCTGTTATAATTTCATTTTAGTTGTGATATTTCCTGGAAGGGAAGGAGAGAAATAGCTTTTGGCGAGACACCAAGTCTTCCCTTCCCTGTATGAGCTCCTCTTCTTCACTAAGCCAAGTAGCTATGGCTAGCTAGTTACCAGATTCAGAAAACTGCTGTACCAAACAGAAACCATTGAAAGGCATCTTTTCCAAATATATCACTAGTAAACAGCTGATGGACACGCATGGACCTACTGAGCCAGTTCAGATTTATCCCGAACTACTTAATGAAATGGTTAAAGGCTCAATGCATTTGAAAGGCAATTAATGGTGGTATGTATAGGTGGAATGTATAGATTCCATTCAGATGGTACAGCTGTGCAGCAGAACGATATCTACACAATGGTTTCCATTCTTTCAGTGTAAGATATACTCATATGCATAACCATAGACAACACTTAATGGTGCAGCTTAAACTTCATATATATGTGTGAGGCCACATCCACTGTTGACTTAGTCGAAGTAATAATTATCATTCATGATAATTATATGAAACTTCCCTTTAATTGAAGAGTTAATTTGTAGCTGCTACAGAGACCTATACCGCAGAAAGTATCACAAGCACTTATCTACAATGGATTCACTAGGCATGGATCAATGTCTTTTACAACATAGCTGATAAGATTTTTGCTGTAGAAACCAGCAAAAGACATCCCAAACACTTCTCAGTTCAGTGTATTCATTTTTGTTGTTTTTGCTGATATAACCATCTTCCTGTCTGTTTCCTTTCTTTCTGTCATTCACAGGAGCCCATCAACCATCATACATAATTGATCCTCCTATGTGGCGTAAGTTTTGCAAATTAATTGTACAGTAGAACAAATATATTGTGGTTCCTAATATGGATGTTGTACACACCTCACATTGATCTGTGATTTGTCATCCATCTGAATGAGTTTTCTAGGACATGTGGTGGAATCATAGATAGGTTTTAGATGTACTGCATGATGAAGGTCCAGTAGTTTGGTTAAATTATTATAGTAATGAACAGCAGACAACAATTCAATTGAATAGACACCTAGAAGACACAGAACAGATATTGACACACAGTTAATGTTCTTCAGAAACCTACACAGATTATAAACACACATCAACGTGTATGATGTTAGGGCAGAGCCTAACAGGTAATACTCATCCTGCACGACCAACAATTTACACTCACCCACATGATAATGTGTGGTACCTCTCAACTAATTTATACTGACATGATCACACATTCGTATTTGCTTATTTGTAGTCCGATTCATTACCTTATTTGGTTATAGAAAACCACGGCTGGTGAACTGGAACTGCTGAGATTTAGAGATAGAACTAGTTATAAGATTCTGTTTTGTTCCACCTGATCATCTTTACACTTTTGCCAGTTGTAGTTCAACTTATTGCTAGTGTATTCGGACCTTGCTTCTCTAATTAATATTTAAGCTATAATCAGAGAACTTCATTATAGTTAGTGACAACTACCAGTTAGCTGTAGGCTCGTTTAGAGAAAGGATGCAAAACCCTAACAGTACAGGTCACAACTTGTAGCAGCAGGATCTTGCAGGTTGTAGCAAGCTCCTGTGTTTCCAATCTGACCAGAAACCGCAGCTAACCACAGGCCACACTAACCACATGCTACACTAACACAGGCCATACTAACACAGGCTCCACTAACCACAGCTAGACGACTATAATAATCAATTGCCACACTAACCATAGGCTACACTAACACAGGTTACACTAACACAGGCTACACTAACCAGAGCTAAACTAACCATGGGCTACATAAGCACAAGTTACACACAAAGGCAAACAAAGTATGAATTAGCATGTCAATCCGTCACACTTCTATCTCCTTCTCTTTTTTGGTTGGACATCAAGATGACATGTCAGCATTTCCATTTGCAGAGCCCCATAAATGTCCTCCCCGGACTCTCCGTACTTCTCGTCAACATTCTTCTGCTGGCCCTTCTCTCTTGGTCCTGTTGCCAATTCTGCACTGACCTGCCTGTTTTGCATCCATCGCCTCTCTTATGAGTCTTTCAAAGATACTCAGTTCAGTTCCCAAGAGTGTGTGTCATTGATGCTGTCTGTCAGGCCACTCTTGCCTGGAACTTCTCCCCTCCAACGTCCATCTGTACATTTGCCAGTGGTTGCCAGGGGGTGCTTTGTCCAGATCCCATTCACTCCCTCATTTGCCAGTACACCTTCTGTCTTAGCTCTCTCAGTGACAAGGTTTGCATTGACATGAGTATGCTGCACTCCAAAGTCAAATTTGAATCGTACCTCTCTTCTGTTAACCGTCCTCTCTGCATAATAAGACTTGCCACCAGCTATTGTCGTTACCAGGTGGACCTTCTTCAGGAATGCCTTGAAGAGATAACCCTACTCCTTGTAGTAAGCATATTAGGTCTTTGGTGTCATCATAGTTTCCTATCCTTCCCTGTCTGAAAGACTGCTGCCCCCCATCTGGGTAGTAGACGTAGGGTGATCATTCAAAGGTGGTTCCTTCGTCATTTCCCCAACCTCTTTTTCTAGCTTGTCGGGTCAACGTCCTGTCCCTCCAGACTGGTGTCGATCTGTTTTCCATCCTCTTGCCTTGTCCAGCTCCATGTAATCCAGATGTCTATCCCAGATGTACTGGTCGACCAGCTCCACTGTCTCTTTGACTGACCACGGCCTCAATCCCTGCACGCATGTACCAATGTGGGTGGGCAGAGATGGATGAAGAGCTCAAGTTTTCCTGAATTTTCCCCCTGTCATGCATTGTTTCAGTGCCTTCCTGTGTCGGTCTGTGACTCTGGCCACTATCTGAGCTGGTGTCTCTTCTGCTTGTCTTGTTTCATCTAGCCACCGCAGTAGCTAGGTATATCTGAAGCATCAGCCCTCTCCTCTGCAGCAGGGTTCCCCTTATCTCGGTGTATTTCCTTGATTCCTCCCATGGCACAGCTGCAAATGCTGCTAGTGCACCCCCTGCCATCATGAGCAGAGGTGCAGAATCCAGTCAGCATCAAAATTCTCGTATGTCTGCAATTGCTACTCGAACCATTGTGACTTATCATCTAGGGAGTCATCTCCACTGATGAAGTTGAGTTTGGCTGGCTGGAGCCTTTTATCAAGAGACTGTCTTCTGCATGGATTTGATCAACCTCTGAGTGTCTTCCCAATGGCATAAATTCTGTAGCATATGAGCTTCTGCTCCTGAAGCTTGATCTCCTCTCTCTGGTGTACCTCACTTCATTGCACTCTTCGTGACATTGAGCCTCCAAGTGATCCCAACATTTGCTTTCCATCCGTTGCTAGTAACATGTTCAGCAGTGTTGTCATCATCTGGTCTGACATCTGTGGGGCTATAACCTGTGAAGATGTTTGCCTGGCTTCATCATCTGCTATCTCTTTCTCTGCCAGGATGCAGACTTCTTCTGCCACACTAGGAGTAGTCCAGGAAATATTCCACTAATCATAGTCCTCCATACTGAGTTGACCCATAGTGTTGTTCGAAGTGACCACTGCCACAAGATGTTAGGTGTGTGGAGTTGTACTTGTAGCATCGTCTGTCCCACCACCTAGCATTAACTTCCTCAGCTAGAGCTTGATATCTTAACTAGGAAATTGGTTAGTCTAACTTGTTATTGAATATACAGCATAGACTACACAGACAGAGCTCAGAACTCAGTTGAGCTGCCCTTAAATAGGATGGCCCACCTCCCATAAGCCATGTCCATACAAGTACAGACCATCACACCATTACAATTGCCAATCATGTCATACATTACACATTCCATAAGTCATCTTTATCTGTTGTTTATTGTTAAGGTTCATGAAAAGTTCAGTGGGAGGGCAAGTATTGACCTCCATGTCATGATGTCATAGCCCTGCCACACATCCAGTGGCTTTGTGTGTAACCAAAATATTTCAGAATTTTCAGCATACAAGATTTAAAGTCAAATATGTAGAGTACAACTTTTTTGATAAAACGGTTTGATCCTAGCATACTGATCAAGTATCACTAAATTCTTCTCCTTGCAGGTGGATCCATAAAGTTGAAGCGTTGTCTCTTAGGAAGATTTCGAATTATATTTGTGCTTTGTCTTAGTAACTCAATGGTTAATATTTAAAAACATGTTGTAAGTAAACATTTACTCCTGTATGAAATTTATGAACTGATAATAATTTGTGTTATACTTATGAAAAGGTACTAGTAGAGGTCTATCTAGCAATGAGGCTAAGGTTTTCACCTCAAATAATGTCAGGATACTATAGAAATAAGACACAATGGTGTTTCCCTGAGAGCCCAAGTTAGTGAAAGCTATTGCTTAGCATATGCTTAAGCATGGACTTCTATTTCCATTGACACATACTAGCAAACTTGCAGAGAGATGTAAGATATTTAGTGTGATAAAAAGTCATCTACTTTAAAGGAAAGTGTTTTTACAGCAGATTTAACAACCAAAGTGGCTATGTGACATGTGCAATAAATATTATATGTTTGGCTGTTTTATACTAGTATATTAATATCCCACTCTTACCTCTTTTCATAATATTCCAAGTCCCTGAAACATTACTTCTTCAAGGAAGTTGAATTCACCTTATTAGTAATTCCAAATACCCTGTTCTCAATAAGCTATTGTTATGTTCATAGGATCGGACAACCAAATTTGTTGATACAATAAGTTGTATTTTAGTTTATTATTGCCTTCATAATGAGGGTTTAGTGCCTCACATCAAATAGAACCAGTTGTAGTGTGCTTGCATTGAAAATCTGAAGCAATGGCCGAGTCAAGGAACATTGCGTGAATTAAATCCCTCCAGTGGTCAATGCATGAAAGGACTGCAGAAACAGACATGGTCTTTCTTGAATGGCAGCTAGCTGTAATGCTGACTCCCTTTAAGTGAGATGAACCCTAAGCATCTCATATGGCCACCATTGACAGGTATTTGAATCTCCTGTGAGACACACTGAAATAAGAGCTACACAGTTTTCAATAAGCATAACTGTATTCTTTAGAATTGGAAATAATTCTTTCAGTAAGTTTCCAGTTGCTCTTCCAGCCATTATATTTGATTGAGCAGATGTCAAGCATTATTTCTTAGAAGGACAAGGAAAATAACTTGGCTGATTTATTGTCAACTAGCCATATAGAGTTCAAGTCAGGTATTGCAGACCTTTTCTATTCAGCAAAGGGTAGATGATAAAGAGATTGCTACATGAGATTAACAGGAGATCAATTCAATAATTGAACCGCAAGACTTAACAACTCTCTAACAATGTAATGGTGTAAATGTATAATTGGTCTCTACTACTTAATGGTGTGCTATTTTTCTCATTACAGACTCTCTATATAATAATAAGAAGAACAACACAATGACAGTAAAAGTGAATTGTCATTCATTTCAAAGTCTTGACGGACCATCCAGTTCATATGTCAAATTGTGATAATGCCTTGTTCCAACACCTGCGAAGAGTGATCAGTAATAATTAGTTTACTAATATATACCTTAACACAAATTGAGAAATAATGAGTATATTGGATATGTGAGGGTCTTCTGTACTCCACACCAGCTGGATCCAGGATAAAGTTACCAAAGAGCTCCTTAGTAAGAAAACTGCTGTGTCCACCACTCATGGTTGCCAGTGGACTGTTCTTCACTGCAATATGTCAAGTGATTTGGTGTATTGCCACAGATGTTTGAACATGTTTAAAGATTTTTTAAAAAAGTCAAGTTTTCTACCCACTTAGATCAAGCATTGCAACCACACTAAGTTCAGAGTACAGTACAGAAGTACCTCCATAATCAGAATCTCCTAGTACCAATAAATTATTTAGTTTATTGACTACCGGTTAGCTCTTTCTGAGTAATGGACCTGTCATTTCTTAGCCCCAAGGGCTCACAGACGTCACTTAGCATGGATAGGTTGTACACTTGCTTCTTTTGCTGCTCTAGCCAAGCTCTGCAGATGTCAAGCATTTTTACAGCATGTCCATGCTGTGATGTAGAGTCAAGACATGCCTGTACAACACTACCAATACTTATGGTGTTACATGTAAACAAAGACATCATGGATTCCCTCACAGTAAAAAACAATTATTAACAATTTGATTGGTGATTCTAGCATGGACTCAAAATATTTTATATTTGATGGCCTATGCATATCATAACATACTCTCAACTACATGTATTTAGATGTATCCACCATTATGTGGGCATCTCTAAATTAACACATGCATGGGCATTACCTGAATGCCTGACAAAGCTTGCTATATCCCTGATTAGTCTGATAACCTGCTTAGTCAGCTCAGCTTCATCGCTCCTATTGCACATGCATGGGCATGTATTTGTTCTGCACACATGCATTTATGGTGTTGCTGATCATTTACCACTTTCTGTGTAATTTTGGTATTGTGACAGTGTGCGGTCTTTAATTAGTAAAACTATGATGAATGGAGAGATGCACACTGTATGCAATGGAAAGAAAGGAGCATAGATATATACACAAGACAAAAAAAGTTTTTGTGAGAAGAAATGAAACCCAGCGTTCACAACAAATATTTACAGAAAAATATGGAGGACAAGTGCCAGAAAGACATGGTTTCATAAGTTAACCTTGTGGTTACGACTTTTGTAGCTCCATAGATTCTGCACACTTCACTGTATGATGATAAATCTCTGTGAGTGCTCTCTAAAAACTGTATGTTGTAGTTAGGCATCCAGGGTGCCTCGAAACCAGAGTGGTTAAAATACTGGTTCCTGATGGGAAAGTACAAGATAGTTGAACTTGTTATCTGTGGCTAGAGCAAGCCCTATTCTACAACTTTTTAACATAACCAATTAGGCAAGCACGGGATGCAGGGAAAATATTAGTTATGGGAGGCTTACCTGATATAACTTTTGGACTTATCAACACACACATAACCAGCAGGACTCAATG